>VZSE01010919.1:1229753-1346817 GCA_013398275.1 Promerops cafer
CGGGCGCGGCGGGGGGGCCGCCTGTGAGGGGCGGCCCGGCCCGGCCCCAGATGCGCATTTCACGGCCACTGAAGCGGAAACCCCTCCGCGGTGACAGCCATAGAAAGAGACCCCTGTCTCTGGCCGGAGGTGACACCCCGGCTCAGCGCTGTGCGCCAGGAAAGGGTGCCGGAGTCCTGCAGAGAGGGAGCGTGAGAAGGCTGCGAAGGTTACCCCTGCTGTTCCCCGGGTTGTCAGGGGAGTGTAGGTACAGCTAACCCGGCAGTCAGAAATCATGGACGGGTTCCCCGACATCATCTATTACGGGGTGGCTTGTACGGCATGGCATTCTTTATATTTGTCTTCGGAGTGAACTCTCCCACATGGTTCTGCAGTGCTGTCAGGCCAAGAACGCCTTGTTTGCAGTGATTTTTAGCTACTTGTCTCCAGGACCTGGGAGAGAGACACCCCTACTGTCACTTGATCCATGATGAAGTTTCAGAGTTTTCCAAACTAAGTAAGAAGGCATTACAAACACAAGAGAATACAACTAAGGCTGGTGTCCTCCCATGAACAGTCCTGAAGCCAGAAAAGGTTTTTCCTCTTGCCCACCCATGCTTCGTGGTGTAATTCTCCTTTACTCTTCAGCAGCCATTCATATTTTGAAAGCAGTGCTATTATTTCACGTGAAATAAAAAAGGGCATTCACTCCAAGCACAGCCTCGGTTCCTTGCTGACTCCTGGGCTCAGGAGGTCACTGATATTCATGACAGTGTAAAATCCACCCAAAGTTCTCCCAAGTCCCCTCGCCAAAGCTGTGGCTCGCACAAGGTGGGATCCCTGTGAAACCCCTGAGGACCAGGGAATTTTGAAGCAAAGCCCCCGGCACTGCAGGTGCTTACTCAGCACCTCCCTCTGTTTGTTCCCTGGTTTCTTGATCTCATGGCATTTGCTCTGTTCCTCGTAAGCTTTATTGCCTCTGAGGACTGAAGGTGTGGCACAGAAGTTAAAGCAGTAAATTTCTTCACATCTGCACACCTGACTCATCTCAAAAGCCTTCACCCACCCTGTACACACTTAAAAGACTGTCTCATCCTGAAATCCACTGTCTCATCCAGGGAAAATGCAGACCTCATTTCTCCCGCCTCCCAAAACCAGCTGCACAAAGGGATTTTCTAAACTGCTGAGAAGGAGAGAGGGAAGGAGCACTCTGGGACGGGGGGACAGCAGCTCATTCCTCTGCTCACATGGGAGTAACCTTCTGTTCTTGGGGACAGCGGTAATGGGGATCCCTCACAGTTTCCAAAGCCAAGGACAGCGGCACTGGGACAGCGGGCACTGGAATTGCCGCTTCCTGCTCTTCCCTCAGCTCCACGCCCGGCAACAAAGGGGAACATCTGGCCAAGAGTCAGCTTTAATTACCTATTCAGAGTCAGGCTGAATATTTATGCTGTCATTAAAGAGCCTCGGAAATAAGAAACCAAACAACTCTAATACTTGGTTTCCTGACAAGAGACTTAAATAGCAGAAACTTTTGCTTCAGATTAAATGCACTTCAATAGCAATTAATGGTAGGCTTTAAACACGTATTGAGGTAATTAACAAAGGCAGAAAAAAAGAAAAGAAGCAACCAAGAAACTCAAAAACACATATCCAAATCATATAGTTTCTGGGAAAAAAATGTAGTACTCAGGCTAGTTTTTCGTGATCCCTGAAGCAACAAGACAACACACGAAAATAGCATTTACTGGGTACAGACGTCTTTCCGAATGTCACGGCAGTGACTACATTATTCAATATCAAGCCAGGTTGCCTAAGTTACAGACTCAGCTGTAGGTGTTTTGAATAATGCAGAAGGAGAATACTTGAAAGCATGTGACTGACTGCTAGTTTCAGAAATTAGACCCTTTTCCAGAGAGCTTAGTATGTCCTTTTAAAACCTAATGAGATGAACCACATTAAAAAAAAAAAGCATTTGAAGTAAAATTAGATTCTCAATCTGAAATATAAAATTAAGAACTAAAGCCCCTTAGATTTAATTTTGTTTTATAAAGGCAAAAAATCATAGAAAAATAAATTATAGAACAATAGAATATAGCATTTTTTTCTCTTGTCATCTCTCCCTTGGAAATGAAAAAAAAGTACATTTCATATGTAAGAAAAACACTTTTTGAAAAGGTCACCATCTCAAGTGAGCCTACCCTGGGGCTGAAGAGGTTTCATTTTTGTTACTTACTCCATAGGAAGTTTGTCATTCTTATGGTCATTTTGCAAGGTTGTTTGGAATCTGTGGTTTTAAAGGTTATCTTATAAACGTAACAGAAAATTAGTCAAAATATAGTGATCAAAATGTAAAAATGGATGGTCAAATTTTGAAAAGGATGCCACAAGTAGTAATCGACATCCAATCTACACCTGTTCTTACAAACACCTTAGCTTGTCTCTTGCACAAGAGTCAATTTTAGTGTGAGTCTGGAAAGAATTTCTTTCCTTCTCAGAGAATGGACATCAGCCAGCTTAGTACACTGCAGGGGAGTAGCAGCAGAAAGGAAGAACCTTTTTTTGACCCTGAAACATCAAAGTGGTTTTGTGTCAGACAATCAAGGCACCCATCAGTGTTCAACTCAAGCACCAACTCAGTTGTTATGGTGTTACTCTGACTATGGAGAAAAGCATGATTTCTGCAGAAGCTTGGGGCAGTGTCTGCTGTTCATTTCCCCTTGCATCTGCTTGGGAATGAGCACCTCTCAGGAGCAATCAAGAAGTGATTTAATACACTGTACTCCTCCTCTGCAGCCTAGGTGATCCCCAGAAAGCTGCAGCCTTCAAACCATTCCATTCATCACACAAAGGGTTCAGATACACTGGCATAAACTGACAGTACGAGAAAAATAGCTGCTTAACCTAGCCCTGATTTTAGCAGAGCTACCACATGCATGTTATCCATTAGCATCAATAAAAATTTCATGAGAGAATTGGAGATCACCACAGTGTCCTCTCAGGGCCATTCCCACACATTGTAAGAGCTGCACAGAACTGTGTCTGGTCAGTGGAAAGAGCTATGTGCTTCTCACTCCTGAGTACAAGAGTCTACGTGAGGCACTGATGGGGTAGCACTGAGAATCAGTGAGCTGGAAACAGCAGGCACAGAGATCTGGGAGAAATACAGCTATTTGAATATTGTTTTCAGTGCACCTGGCAACAAGATGTACAGACATTATCACAGACACAGAAACCAGTGAGCCACTGGAGCCCAACACCCAGTTCAGTACTGGCACCAACTACACCACATTTAAAACAAAAGAATAGAAAGCAGGTAAGCATGCCTTGCATCTTGGCAGCTCAGGAAACCCTCATCAAGCACTGTGTTCATCTGCTCAATTAAAATTCCTAGAGTAATGGTTTCTGACTTCAAAATTTCCTCTTAAGTAGTTTCTGGAGCCTCACTGTATGTACAATACCTTTTTTTTGTTTGTCACCTGTGTAACTGTTATTGCAGTCTCCTCCTTTATTCCAGCTCTTCAATTTTTCACCTTTACAGCACATTAACCTCTTCAGTTCTGTTTATTCCTGGGATAAAAACTTAGAAATTATTTTTATTACGGAGCCAACTGGCAATCTGTTTCCCTAGATGCAATTTTATCTTCCCCCTCCCTAAAAACAGCCTTTTATTTTAATACTCAAGAAATCTCTGTAAAGATAAGAAGAAAGAAAAACTGTTCATCACTGTCACAGCCTTTCAATAAAGAAGCTTCTTCTGCATGAAGGAACATGAAGGGTTTCTTCAGAAGGAACAGGTTATATAATTTTCACCTGTCTTTTACACATTACTCATTCCCAGTATCCCAACATCTGTTGGAAGTGTATCACTCTGGAAACACTGCCTGGAAAGAGTTCTCCAGCATTTCTCAGCAGGAGAGTTTTTCAGGAAAACTGCTGGGCTGGAAACCAAAAGTACTCACAGATCTCTGGCTCACTTACTTATCTTGAGAGTACTTTCAGTGTGACAGTCCTCACACTGTCTGGGTGTGACCAGCACTCCCAAAATATAAATGTTCTATAGTCTTCTTGTGGACCCAGTGGTCTGTGGTAGCTGCTGTGTGCACAGAACTAAAAGATAAGTTCAGTTCCAAAAATCTCCACTCATACTGTATGTCCTGAACACCATTTTTTCCTTAAATTCATTTCCCTTAAATCTAAAGCAAGACAAAAACACCCACACAAACCTCAAACAAACAAACAAAATCCCAGAAGAAACAGATTTATTATATAACAACGTTGTCACCCCATCATCTATTACTCTCCAAACATGCACCCATCCACATACAGTCAAAAAGTGCTGTTCTGACAAGGCATTTTTAAAATATCACCCAGATTGTGCATCCATATTGGCTTGTTTCACCACTCATTTCTCCTCACTCTAAAAGAAACAAAGCTCTAAATGCATCAAACAATTCACTTAGCTTTGTGACATGGCTCCTGTGAACATGTACACTGCTTAAGTAAGTGATGAGCATGTTGGCTGCCCCTGAAGTCAATAAAAGTGGCAGATGGCTCAGCCACCTCTAAAACCAAGGAACTACAGCTGGGTGGCACAAAATTCTGCAAAATCATCTGCCTAGTTCATGTCTTCTTTCTCTGTTCCAGAGAAAGTTGTACCCCTCAGGAGGCAAGTTTAGGTAGCATTGTTCACACCCTTGCTTTGCAGACTGCTTCACTGAATCATACAGCATTAGCAAAATTGCAGGGTTATTTGCAGTGTAAGGAAGAGTTCTGTCCCTTAAAAATATCCTGCAGCAGCTCAAGAATGCAAAATTTGCCAATGTAAAGGGGAAAGGACTTGGAAAATTATCAGACTCATCAAGTGACATGGGAGTCCATTCTCTCACTGTGCACCTGTGACAGATAAAAATGTCATCACAGAGACACACAGAAGATGTGAGAGCTACCAGGCTCCCTCCTAACTGCTTTCTGAAGCTTCCTGTGGGCCAGTTAGATACTAGAAAGAAAAGGCAGCATGCTGAAAGACAAGCAAGACATGATTGACATGATACACAAAACAAACTGAATCTGAGGGCGAAATCTGAATCTAGAATTTTATGTAGTCTCCACAGATTGATTGCTCATACACAGACATTTAGGTTTTATGTAGGGACGTATCAGCTAAATGGTTTGGGGGATTTTTCCCTAAGATGTTTGAGAAACTGTGTGGAGAATATCCAAACGGAATAAAAATATCACTCAGATCCTCCAGATGAGTACAGAATAAACTGGAAAAGTGGGAACTGGGATGCACATCATGTTTCATCCATCTCACCTGTCTAGGGGGTAGAAGTGATCCCACTGAGACCCACACGTACAGAGGAACAAAAGAAGTTTAAAGGCCAAAGTCCTCAAGTAAATGAGAAATATACACTTGTATACATGCAGCATACAGAGGAATCTGTGGCTCCACCTAAGGCTGGACAAACTGATTACTTACTGGAGTAAATCCTAAGGAATTCCATTGGCCTCCAGCTTCCATCTGACATTTAAATACAGCAGGGACATTTTAGATTTTGCAGGGAAAAGAAAAATAAGCAAAACCCCTCTGACACTCTTGAGAAGTGCCTGGTAAATACTGATTTTTTTTATCATTACAAATATATTTTGATAGGTTTTACAACCTTTAACATTGCATATATATAAACATAATTTATATGAATATTATATAATTTGAATTTTACTTCTAAGAATATTATTCAAAAATAAAAGGCTAAGCTCTTGTAACAGATGTTTTACAAAGATATGTCTTACGAATGCTCATGAAATATAAATCTGCAGATATAAGTGATGTTGGATATTTTCAGAGCATAACTTCTTTTAAAAAAAAATATTTGGTAGAAAAATAAATTTAGAACATCAACTGGTACTGTTTATTCAGTCACAGACAGAAATAGCACAGTAAATCACACACAGCAAGGAAAAATAGAAAGGCTTCTAGACATATTAGATATTTTAGCATGAATCTACTGATGAAGTATGTTCTTACAAAGCATTTGAGAAAATTCTGATAACTAACATGTTTGTAAAAATTAGAAGGCTAAATCATCAGTCAGTCACCACTGTGAGTCATTTATTTACTCCTGGTTAAAATGTCTGGAATTAATGGTGTCATGAGCATCACCGACATTTTCTCAAAGTCTTGATGTGCTACTCCTCTCTGCACATTCTCTTTTAATGCCACATAGTTCTATTTCTGGCATCTTTAATGAGGGCATACACATATAAATGGCAGTACAGAATATCCCAAATGAACCAAGTGAGGCTTTCCACTCAATGTCTAATTTATCTCACCACAGGTTGCACAAGACCTATGATAATTTTTTTACTCCCTAATCACTAAAGGCATGCAAATTCCATAAGACTATACCATTCTATCACTTGTTTTAAAATCTCCCTGGAGAAAGACATCAATGCCATTTTTTTTACAATTTCTAAGCATGGATTCTAGTATGCTAAAATAAAGTCTATGAATCAATAAGTTGTATTATTCCTGCAAAGATGACGAAATGCCATGAGTAGTAGCAAGTAAGTAAAAAGTCAAATTATATAATAAATCATAATCTAACAGTCATGTAACAAAGACATGACTATTTTTAAGAAAAGTAGTTGTCTTACAAGATTAGCATCACTGAAATATCCAATATATCTAACTTCTATAAATGAATACTGAATTAATTACAACAGCCATATAAAAAATGGAAGCAAAAATAAGCCATTTCCTGTATTTATACAAGTGTAAATGAGAGTACAATTTGTCTCTGACTTCAGAATTCAGTAATTAAAAAAAAAAAACAATCTCAGAGCTCTACTGCCTTAAAATATCCTTGTAATCAGAAACCATGATTCAAATCTTGCTTTGGTGAAGCATAAAGTTGTGAGTTGGAGAAGTCCTTTATTTCTTCATTCTAATTTAATTTCAACAAACTGCACCAAAATCTTTAAACTGGCACATACAATGCAAGAAACATCCTTCCTCCTATTAAATCTGTTGGATTTGCTTGAGGTATTTTCAATAACGATTTATTATTTTAGCCTTCTTTTCCAGCAGAAAAGAATGTTGTTGACATTCCTCTAAGTGTTTAGCCTAAATTATTGCTAAACTGCTCAGGTCTAGTAATTCAATAAACCAAAAATTGGTTCAGGAGAAAACCTAATACTTGTTTAAACGTTGTCACTTTCTTAAACTTAACTACCAGAAAAATGATGCTTTAATTCCTTGAAGAAACGAAATGAAATCATATTAATTTGCTTTTTCACTGATGAAAGAAGAATCTCATAACATTAACCCCATTAGTTGCAATAAAACATCTGGGTTTTATTTCTTGGTGAAGATTACCATTTAGAAAAAGACATAGATTATTATTTTACTACTCTGTGTATGCATGTGTGCCTTATAAAGCCAGGATTTTCACTGAGCACAAGAATACTGCAGGCCTTTTTGTACTTGAGACATGAAGGCAAACCCTGGTTAGCTTCTTTCCTCTGGATCCAGAGTCTTTTTAAATCAATGAAAAATCTCCCAGTGATTTTTGTCTTAATTTTTGGATGTTAATAATTTTTAATGAGGTTAGGTGATAGCTGCCTTGGTGCCTGGAAACTGTATAATAGAGGGTGTAATATATGCTGATGGTTTTAATGCAGATATTCTATAGCCAGCACATCCTTCACCTGTGCTGCTACACAGGAACTGTGTGTACACCCCCACAATGGCTGTCACAGAATTTGCATTCAGCTTTTTCAAGAAGACTGCTACATATTAGGAATTTGGATTTTAAAACAGAGGGAAAGGTCATGCTGAAAAGGAGATTGGATTGCTTTCAGAATCCTGCAACACCAGCAGATCTCGGGAAGGACGTTTGGAAACCCGACAGAGGAAGTGCACTGAGATTAATGCATTCACACTTCAGATGATCTTTGTCCATCCAAGATCTCCTGGCTTTGAAACACTGGGCAATGAAAGTAAATGCAGGGGCTTCTTTAAATCAGTTCTGCAAAAAGTAGCTGTCATATGGCCAGGGTGCAGGCACAATAAAAAGGCCATCACCACAGGAACCTGCATTTGGTTTGTTTAGAATGGCAGCATAATATTTCTTATAAAAAGAACAGTGTTTATAAATAAGTGCTTGACAGTGTTTATAAATAGTGAAATATTTGTAAAAATACTCTTCAAATCTATTTGACATCTGTCTTCCAAAGGACTGTATTTTTGGCTGAGTTGTATTTTCAATCTTTTGCCTTAAGCTTGCATATGACTGCTCTGTTATTTAGAAAGTAGTGACCTTCTTTTACTAATATAAAGAATGGGCAATTTTAAATTGAAATCTACAAAACTACTGGCATTAAATTATAATTTAGTGCAGTGCTCAATGCAGAAGCCGTCCTCCTGGAATAGCCTTCTTCCAAAGAAATGGAAAAGAAACAGTCAGAGACGACAAGTTTAAATCATATCAAATGGTTCACTAACATAATTCTGGTGCTAGCATAAAAGTAGGCCTTCAGATTGCATGACTTAAACAAAAATGGTTAGTAAACAAAAAAATAACTATGAAAGTAGTGCTGAAGAAACAGAAGGAGCACACGGTGAGGAATTTACAGTGAGGAGTCATGGCCTGGAGAAGAATGAACATGAGGAGATAAGAATAGTATTTTTGAAAACAAGGTCATTGCAGAAAAGGTTTCAGATTCCAGACTATGTTTATAGCCTTTGGTGTCAAGCTGCCTAAAAACGATTCAGAAGGACTGACTTTGTAAAAGTAAATTTTTTCTGTCATCCTTTTTCTCACCCGAGGTGCCATCTGTCAAGGCCTATAAACTTCAGTGTAGATAGATTATGTTAATAAGACATGAAATAATGTATATGGCTACAGGGAAAAATAGGGTGCTTGTATCAAATACATTTCCCTGTGCACCGATGCAAGATCTGAAGGGCACTTTCTGCAGATAAATGGGCCTGGAATTATGTTAATTTAAAACTGTGTTCCCAGTTATAAGCAGATCATGCAGACAATGGACATGTAAAGAATCTGAACGTGGCTATAAATAACTCTTTATAGTTACCCTTCCTTCTTGGAACTGTTCAATACTGAATATCTAATCCATACAAGAGCAATACACTTAACTCTCATCGTCTCAATTTTGCACTTGAGGTAACTTAAACAAGGGGTTATAAAGTCAGTTTTTCACAGGAATCTGTAACTTATTTTCAATAGCACTGCATGGGAGCTGTGAGGGTTCTGTATCCCTCAAGACTTAAGGTTGGGGCAACAATAGTTCAGAAGTGATCACTAATTCTGAATGGTTAATTTTAGATTTTGAAAGAGCCAAACTTACTGCTGCTTCCTGTGAGCTGCAGCTGCTGAACATCAGAAAGAGCATTTAGAGTGCTTGGATATAGCTAGATGCCTATCTTGATTTTCAAGCCCACAGAGGCACCTAATCCTTTGTGAAAATCACAGGAGATAATTGTAAAATTGCTTTTCAAAGCCAGCTGTAAAGTCATCTCCATTTCCAGGTTCTTTGACAACTTTACTGGCACGAATGCCTTTCCCTGTAATAGATATTCTGTGTACTCATGCGTTTGCAAGATTTTAGAGTCTGTTAGCAATTACAAGGATTTTTGCTGGAAAGAAAATTGAGTTTGCCTTGAGGTAGCGCTCTTAAATCTGTGACTTCCTACAGGCATTTGCAATTTTAAGGACCTTGAATGGCTGGATACATGCAGTTATCACAGACAAAGACAAGAAGCAATTGTATTTACATTTGAAATCTTGTGTGTTACGCATGAACAGGTTTTATGTGGATACATAGCATAATTTCCCGTCAATGTGGTAAAGTTTATAGGAAAAAATACAATTTTAGATGAGTAATTACAATCATTATTCCTTTCAATTCACTGCCAAGTCTCCTCTTTATAGACTCTTCTGTTTGTGATGTTTCTTTATATGTGGCTGGCCCTTCTCAACCCGTACAGCTGAGCAGGAGCACCAGTATGAGTGATGGACTGGCCTCATTCTAGGTCCCTTTGTTCACCAGTCAGGGACCACTGCTCTCACCAGGTGCTACTGTAGCATATTTCTAAGTCTGTAGGTACCTGAATTACTGCCAGCTGGCAGGTGCTGATACTTGTGCACAGCTAATAAGCTGCCTGCAGCTTCAGCTCCAGCTGAGGCCTCAGGAACAGAAGCAGGATTTTGAAAGTGTGACTTTTTGTGTTTTCATTGCCTGTGCTTTCTGATCCTTTTAGATGCTCTGAGCACACCTAAGCCAAAAGCTGTCCAGATGTATGTGGTGGGAGAGAGAGGTGCCTGTCAGACAGGTGTTCTGGTGTTCTAACACAGAGACTTGAACTTTCTCTTGCTATCTAGATATGAAGGTTCAGGACCTTTCCAAATCATGCTGAGGAAATACTAGCATTCTGCAGGCATATCTACCACTTCCTTCATGTCTCCTGTTCACACATTCATGGTGTGTTCACACAATATGATTTAGACACACCCCTAATTCTAGAAAATCCCCGCATGTTTAGGAATCCAAATGGAAGTGTCTGCTTGCTCCCAGACCATCTTAGTTCTCATCTCAGTTCCTGATGTTCCTGTTGTGTTCAGTCAGATTTTCTCTCCACTCAGCTGACACATGTGAGGCTGCCCTGGGTTGCCCAGCCCTTCCCTGTAAATTGCTTGAGGGAATTCTGGAACTGAGGACTTGGTTTAGCTACAAGGCTCACTGGGGACATGGAGAAAGGCAGTGCCAGGGACTGAAGTGTTCAAATACCTTTAAAGGTCTAGGTTGAAGCCAGCTGGATTTCTTTTTATCCCAGCAAGAGGTCTTTTAAATACCTTCATGTAAGTAATGTCACTTGTCACAATAAATAAATCAAAACAATAAGCTTGGAAAGCATTTTAAATTTTAAATCTTTAAGGGAAAGTTCACTTAATGTCTTTCTAAAATACAAAATCTAATGAGAATTTGGAAGAGTTTGTTAGTGTCAATGTGAGACACCCACCCTGAGTATGAAAAGAGATGCAATACTATGAATCCATTGAGGGATGAATTTCTGCTCAGTACCTTTGTTTGCAGGTAACCAACAGGTAGACTCCAACTTCAGACTTGTTTCCTTGACAGCCATCCCCACAAACCAGCAGGCATTCCACCCCCACTAAACTAAAAACCTACAAAACTCAGCTAAAAAGGCCCAAATTAAATTCTTTGCAGAGTTTCCCTGGTAGAGGTTCCTTGCTCCTTCCTACTGAAAACAATCATTTCTGCAGGAAAATCCAAGAGAAAAGAAAAATATTATGTTCAATATCAAAAGCTCAAAAGCTGCACAACATGCAAGTTAAACACACTCCCATTGGCTCAAAGTTCCCTAAATCTTGTATCCAACTCCCTCAAGGTTTAAAGCAGGGAAAGGATGCACAAGAGCCTCTAAGCCTGTATTCTTACTGTAACATCAACTTCTGCACTTAGAAGTCATCCAGACAGATGACTTCAAAATCATGCTGGATCCAAATATTTCAAGACTTCGAACACTTGAATCATTCTCTTTAAATAAGGCAGCAAGCACTTTCCACAGCAGCCAGAGTTTCCAATGACTGCAGTGTGTTCCTCCAGATACTGTGTACTCCACTAATCTCCTCAGGAGGTGATGGAGGCACAGAAAACCCTGTAAGGCCAACCTCTGAAAGGAAAGGTTGCAGACTCTTGGGCAAACAGGGATGATAAAAGCATTCCTGGCAGCTGTTGCTATCTAAGCATTCTGGAACAGTCAAGGACATCTTCAGAATGGCACAATATCATCTTCAGAAATCCACTCCCATTATCTATTTTGTTTGTGCACTGCTTGGTTTGCCCCACAGCACCCTCACATGACCCTCTTTAAAGCTAATGGATGTTAAACATACTCAGGCAAGAACAAAATGGAAATCAACTCCTTGCAAAACATACATACATACATAAATAATCTTTGGGTTGACAGGCAAATCTGAATCTAGTAACATTTTTGGATAAACATCACTATGATTTGCCCTCCAGATTCAAACATGTAACACAGAACCAAAACCACAATTGCCAACATATTGGGAATGAACTTAACATATGCTAAAAACAGAAACAAAACCACACACAAAATCCAAATTCAAGAGCAACAAAAATCTGAACAAAAATCTGAACCAATCTGAAAGAGCGTAAGTTTGAGACCATGTCCTTACATTTCACAAAAGCCACAATGCTCAGACCAAACCCTCTTTGTCCCAAGGCCTGAATTTTACAATAAATTTGTATCCTTAGGTTACCTTTTCTTCTCAGGCATAAATGAAGCAGCCTGGAGATTTCATTCAGTTCTCTCTACAAAACCTGTAGAGAGAACTCAACCACTGACAAAAAATACTCATGCCTTTTCAGTGTTATTCCCACTGTATCTGCTTTTTGGCATCTCCATGCATGGCATTAAACATGCCCAAAAAAGTGTTATGACAGGAGCTCCAGAAACACAGAGCCAGGGCTTCCTCAATAGCCAATGACACTGATTAATCTGTGCCCTGTGATGTGGTTTTTTCTTTCAGCCAAGTTGATATGCAAGCTTAACTTCATGGAGGAAATCAGTCAAGTTCTGCTTACAATTCCAGCAGTGTAAACCTGAAGCCAGTTCACTGTTCCATTCCCAGTGTTACATTTTAGACCTACAGCACTGTGAAAGGTGATGAGTATCTAGAATCAGACACTGGTAATGCACAAAGATTACATTTTAGGTAAGCAACAATGTCCCAACGGTGCAAAGGAAAACAAATGCAAGGAAGCTTCGGGAAGAATAATTTGAATATCCTGTACATACAGTAAATTCCAAATGAAAGGTGTTGAACTCTTCTACCACCTGCAAACCCTGAGCAGTCAGAGTCAATGAGCAAGGAGTTCTCAAACAATTGTAGTGAACAGCTTCCAGCTGCACATCAGTGGGACAAATCTGACCTTTCCTTTCCCTAACTGACCCAAAATATCTCATGTATCTAAAACATAAATATGTGCATAAACACACATCATTTAAGAACTGCCTTGACTGCTCCTTGTTGTCTTTTCACATAGAAAAGATTTTCAGAAGCGAAAGGTCAGAGCCCCAAATTCTCACCTTCTTTTGGAAAATCTCTGCTGAAATATCATCACTAGAAAGTTCATACTTTTATCACATATTTGTTTTGCATACCTTGTTAACTATCCCATAGATTTAGCTTGTTGAAAACTTTTAATGTCATTTTGGTGCTATGAAACACATTAGCACTGGTGCTTTCTCTGGATGGCTCCTTTAATCCTTTCCTAGTGGCCCTTCAGTTTTATTTTTCTAAAGAAGTTTACAGCTTATTCAGAATCATGCTGCTCTTTTAATCTCTTGCTGAACCTGCTGTTCTCTTTGTGATAACTATGTTATGTCTTGAGCTACACTAAGATGACTTGGAAATTGAGAAACAGGATTAAATCTTTGTTGTTAATCTTTATGACTGTAACAAAGCCTAATGGGAAATTGGAAGGGATTCAGAGAAGAGTGAAAATTATTAAGGTGCTTGGGTAGTACATATTTAATTACCTTCAGAAGGCAGCAGCTCACTAATGTGGGTGTAACCAGCATTACCCAACCTTCGACACGAATCCGAGGAATATGGGGTCAGACTCACAGTAATGGGAGATCATTTTTTACTGTTAAAAAAACTGTAATGGGATAAAAGGATGGAAATTGTTTATACTAAATACCACAAAGGATTTTAAAACTTTAAATCTGATGTTGTGAACAGATGATGTCACCTAGGAAATAGTTTGAAGATAGGAGTGGGTGGTTGTTGTCAACTGCCCACCCAGGCTGCAGCCTGTCCCTAAGGCACTCTCAAGAAAGGCATAGCCCAAGCAGCTCCTGGACTTTGTGACCTGCTCTGCTGCACAGCTGGTATCCCACTGGCTGGAAATCAGCCCTCGTGTTCACTGTAAGGTGCTGCACATGCTGGCTGCACCTGTGCAAGTTCTTCTTAATGTCTGTGTTTGCAAAATTGCCTGTAAAACCACTGAGCTGGGATTTTTCTACAGCTCCTAAAAATGCTGGGCTACGCACCCCAGCAGAGTTTAAAGACACTTGTATTCCTCAGACATTTTGCCCACCTTTGAAAATCTCAGCCAAAATGACCAGTTTGATTTCCTCAGAAACAGCCCCCTCACCAATCTGTGTAACAGCGAAGATTCATCAGGCCTTAAGCTACAACACTTCTCCATTCAGAACTGCTTGGGAGAAGGGAAGGAGTCTGAATTCTGGAGTCTGTTTCGCCTCTAATCTAGCAGAACTCGACTATCAAACCACACTGTGACACTCCTTCATTACACATTGGAAGAAAGCTGAATTTCAGCAAATATGAGAGGAGGGACGGATGGGCTATTTCCTACTGAAAACTCGCACTTTTTGCATACTCTATTTTTCAATTGTTTTAAAACTATGCTGAGGATTATGGATAATAGTATTTTAGGCCAAATAAATAAATGGGACAGAGCAATTTTCAGTGTCATTCTCCCTGCTCTCCTTTTTTTGCGCTTTGAACAGCTAAGCCCATTGCAGAGAGTATTTGACTTGGCAGTTAATCACCAAGGCAAAAGGTCATGTACAAAATCTTAGCTTCCAAGAAACACCCAGTTTAACAGTTGCCACTAATTGACACCAAGAAAAGATCAGACTCCAAGCACTCAGACACTCCATTTCTCCCCATCAATAAGATAATTGCTGCCTCTTTCTCCACCTCGGGAGAGGCACTGGCCTCTGAAACCAGAGTGCCCAGCTTTTGAAAGGAGTCACACACATTGACCCAGACTTTTGCAAATAGCCCTTCAAAAGCCATTCTCTGCTGCTTCTTACAAAACACATTAAAATTGTGATCTTTCTTTGCTGTCCCTAATTATAAGGCTAATCTAATTCTCACTAAATGTTACAACAGTTTTAATACTGGCTCCAGCAGGAGTGGAAACATGGAGTTATATTTAACATCCAAAGATGATCTAGTGTTCACAAGGACACGGAGTCTGGAACAGAGAAGAAGCTGCCACTTCTTTGTTGGAAAGAAGCTTCTGCTTTTCAAAGAGCTTCTTTTTGGATACATTTAACCAGATCCCTGGGAAAATCCTCCTAGTGCTGAAATTAGGATTCGATGAGCCTAAAAGACAAAAGTTTCAGTAACCCTACGTAAAAGTACATTCAGCAAAGTTGCTGTTCAGCCCAGTTTAGGAGTCCTTGTCTTTAGCCGACAGCACACTGCCATCGTGTGGTTCCGGCTGCCACTGGCAACTGGTGGAATATCGGGATGTTTTCACCAGAGCTTTCCTAGTTTTAATTTCTATTATGCTAATAATGTACCAACTTTATACTTTCAGGGTATTTATTGAAAGATTTTTGTTAATGAAACAATTAAGGTGATTCCCTCTTCAGGCTAGAAGAGTCAAAAATGTTCAATAACATTATTCAAAATGAACTGTATTTTGTTTGCTTTATTTATAATAGTGGGCTATTTCTAATGCAGACCACTGCCATCATTCCATTTCCTTCAATTGATACAAAATTTGTGGGTTATTTAAATAATTACATTATTTTTTATTTATGTGTCTTCAGGCATATAACTTTACTGGTCTGTTCAGTTGCTTCTCTAAACTGAGAGAGAACAAATGGCTTTCTAGTCATTCCCTCAATCAATTTGGATCAGTCTTCTAATAATAACTTGCCACTTCTCTCCTAATTTATATTCGTGCCTGGTTTTACTCCATCCTAGGTGCAGAATCCAGCATTTGGGATGGTCAAATCTCATCCCATTAATCATTGCCCAATGCTCCAATCCATCAAGATCCTTCTGCAGGGTGTCTTGTCCCTCAAGAGAGTCAATGGCACCCCCTAGTTTGGTATCAGCAAATCTGCTCATGGTGCATTCCACTCTTACATCCAGATTGTTGGTAAGTATATTGAGCAGAAATGGCCCTAAAATTGAGCTCTGAGGAACACTGATGATATTCTGGTGTGGTATTTTTTAGGAATTTGACTTTGAGAGGGAAGGCTGTCTGCAGTTGTCACTCATAGCTGTTACTGCACAGGGAACAAGCAACAGCTCACTCTAAAAGGCTGGCTTTATTTTTATTCACAAGGATTGCAGCAGCACCTCCAAGGGACACTCAGTTGTTACTATCAAATAAACAGCTTGCTTGGAGAAGATAGCATTCAAAGCTCATACCAGGTATTTGTTATCGCATGTGCGTGGAAAAACATCTTCCTGACTCAGTCACTACCACGATTACATGACATCCTGGACATTTTTCTGAGCTAAAGTTAATAAAAAGTCAAATTTGCTCTCCTTCTGGCACTTCTATATTCAAACATGTAAAGCTCCTTTATGTGCATACAGTTATGTATATAAAAACATACACATTTACATTACCTTTATATATTCAGTTTCCTTTTTTTATAGCATAGCCCTTATCTGTCGTCCAGGGAGGACAGATACACCGGGATATCCCACAGGTAGTTCAGTAAGTTATGCCATACATGGTATGACATCATTTTTCGTTATGTTCCGGACAAGGGAGTTCATAAAGGAATCTTTCACAGGCCCTGACCCTTCCCACCCTGCGGTGCCTCTGCTCCCTGTGTGTGACGGACGTGCCGCCGGACACGGCGATCCAGAGGAGGGCGTCCTGTGGCTTCGGAAAGTGACCGTGTCCCTGGAGCCAGCCCAGACCCGGCACAGATCCAGGGTAAACAGCCCCAAATCTGCAGCGGGAGCAGCTCACCGGTGTAAGGGGAGGCAGGTGAGTGCAGGAAGCCAGGACAGTGCATTCCCCCATCCTGGGCACGCCGAGCGCTCACCATTCCCGGGCTCTGGGGGATGGCTGCCCTCCCGCATCCCTGCGCTCCCCGGCATCTGGGAGCTCTGCGACCGCCTGCACTCCCAGCTTTTCCCTTGCTCTTCTTGGATTTCTGCAAGCAAATCATCACACGACGACCCTTAGATTTCCAGAAGTTTTGTCACGTGGAGGTCTGGAGTGAAAGGTGGAGATTTTAAACCTGGTTAGTTGTCTGAGCTGCTAAACACCAACGGCTTCTCAGAATTTTAGGCTGAACTCGCTGAAAACACATATTTAATATTGAAACTGAGCCAGTTCCTACCAGAAAAGAGCTCCCATATCCCTTTATGAAAAAGACTGTTCAAAACTGGACACTCAGCAGGTCGTGCAATCATTTAAAAACCTCTTTTGTAAACAGATAATAGAAGGGACATCCCAAAGACAAGCTCCGGTGGTCAGAGCATGGTGCTGATAACACCAAGGTTGTGGGTTCAATCTCTGTAGGGGCCATTCTCTTCAGAGTTGGATTTGATGGTCCTTGTGGGTTACTTCCAATTCAGAATATTTTCTGTAAAATACCATGAAATTTTGGGACAGGAACCAACATAAAAAGCTTATCAGAGGATTTGGATCTCTGAATTCCAAAGGAAATACCTGCACACTCTGCCCTCCCCAACAATTTATGAGATTTACTTTATCGGTCCTATGCCCTCGGAAACCCTTAAGAATCATGAAGGAAAGAAATCCTGCCTTTGAATAAAAGTTCTCTTTTAAGTTTAACATCATTCCTACAGTAAAAGAATATTTTTAAATGGGAGAAGCTAGACTTGTTAAAAAAGCTTCACTAACAGCTGGCAGGAGCCTTTTGGCTTAAAACAGCAAATATATTTCAAACCATTCAGTGATGAAAATAAAAGAAAATGTATAGGAATGGTATATTTGAAGAAAATTATAATGTAGATGAATGTTGCATTTTTTAAAGTATGAAGTATGTTTTACATTATCAACTTCCATAAAACTATATTATGCAGAAATAACTATTATAGGCATTTTTAACATTCAAATTCTATTGCTTTTCAATGATTTGACTTGGTAAGGATTTCTATTAAGTAAAAGCTTAGGATAGCTTTCATGTCTTCTAGTGCATTCTGTTGTTGTAATTACTGAAGTCAATGGCAGCTTTTCCACGGACTGGAGTAAGAATTGAACTGTACAGTTCCAGTCAGAGGGAGGGATCTTAGTTCATCTTGATGAAAGGTGAGTACTTTGAATGGCTAGACATAGTTTTGTGATAACTTTTGGACAAATTAATATCTTGAGGCACTTATCAAAAGACTAGACAATGTCATACTCTGCTGCCCTGAAAATATGCACTTTTACTTTTTCAAGATCTCTTAAACCTGAATTTCCTGCTTGACCTGTGAATTGTTATGATACATAGTTAAACAGTTACAACCTTTTATTTCTGTGATGTTTCATTCCACAAGACCTGCATTTTAACACCTCACATGCTGGTGCTGTGTCTGCAGCAGTTTGCAAAATGTTCTGTGTTCCTTTCAAATGAAATATAGAGTGGATTTAAGATGGTCAAGCTGACCATTGTAATACATCAGAAAGCTGATCATAGTCCCTGATATCTGACCAATGGAAAATCCTCATTCTTTCCACAATATTCAGCAGGTCCTGCAATTTTTCTCTCAACGGGAGACAAAATGTTAGGTTACAGAACCCTTAAAATTCCCTGCTGGATCTCACAGAATCTGCAAGTCCCACCCCGCGGAGAATGCCACTTTGTGGCAGTCTCTGCACATTCCCTGAAAGAGTTCAAATTCTTTACACCAATTGAGCGCATTTCTGTCTCGTTTGAATGGCAGAGTGAATGGAGACACTTCAGAGTTCTTGGTCGCAGACATTCTAATTGATCTCTTGGCTGCAGTATACTGTAATTTGTATGGAAATATGCATTTCTCTCTGGAGGCTGTCCTGCAGTGGACTAAGCATAGCCATGTCACCTAACAAGAGCACTTTATGAACCATAATTTTCTCTGTTCAAATTATATCTCTTAACTTAGGACGTGCATGAAGAACCTTTCCATACACACACACACACAGGAGAGAACCTGTCAAAACATGTAGCTTTGATAACATTGACTCAAAACCTGAACACTTAACAAGAGCTCTCTATGAAATAAATTGAGAAGAGGCTAAAAATCATGTTCTCTTAGGCTAAACTGCTTTCCACACTATCTACAAGACAGCCTCAGCTGTGGTGTCCGTGGTGCAAATCTCATTAGATAGGCTGGTAAGTTATGCACGCAGACAGAGACTTCTAAGGATTGCTCTGCCAAGAGGGGGAATTGGCAGCACACAGAGCACTTCCCTTCCCACTCCCCGTGCTGTGGGACCTGGTGAATCCCCAGCTGTTCTCTAAAGCAGACCTGTCAAGTCTCATGCCCTGACTCACTCGTCTGTATCACACTCTGTCACCACCGGCATTGCACATTTCTACGCGGCGGTACCGCGCCTCTCTCCCACTTTTGGATCCCACACAGGGGATGCAGGTGGTCAGTGTGCTCGGTGATTATCTGACCAGCTGCATCTGATGTGAGGGTCAAGGAGCAGAAGAAAGGTCACAGTCCTGGCTCTGCAGCTGGGGAATGTGCTCTTTAGCAGGACCCAGTGCTGACAGGAGCCCTGCTAGAAGGCGCGCGCCGCTCCCAGGGCTGTGTGCTGCAGGATTCGGCTCTTTAATGGCTGGACAGATGCCTATCCCCTAACCTTGCACTGGAATCTGTGCCCCAGCACATGGAATCTCCTGTCTGAAGACCAGAGACTTAAGAGGTTTGTTTCATAGGCTTAGCTTTCCCATGAAATTTCTGCAAGAGACACGATGAGACCTCAGAGATCTGGCTGGTATTTGCACAAGAAACCTTTTGTTGACCTTACCTTTACCTTTGTTTTATTACTGATCAGCTATTGGAGACAGAGAAACAATAACATAAATTCTGATTTTATTTTTTTTTTCATATTTACTGAATAAAAAAGCAATAAAGAAGTACTTACAGTGAAGGTAACAGTTGTGGACTGATTTATGCCTACTTCTAAGTCTCTCTTGGTGGCAATCAAAAATTACATTTCATAAATACATGTTTGTATACAGTTACTTAAAATGAAAAAGGCAAGTTTTTCATTCCTGAGATTTTAAATGTCATCTACCCAAAAAAAGAATTGCTAACATTTTAGCTGCCCTCAGTAGAGGAGGCCAGTGACTGACATATTAAAAGCCTCAAGGCTGTAGTTATTTACAAACTTTGATTTTCTACATTCTTCCATATGTTTAATTCTGCTCCTCACCATAAACCTTCCCACTGTATTTCACTGACTGGCATTTTAACAATAATTTTATTTATTCCTAACATTTCTTTTTCTGGCCTGATTTTTCATTGCCTTCAGTACTATGCCAATGAAGAACAAGAACTGGGAAATATCTTTATGCAGAAAACTTCCATTTGGTCTTGTGTACCATTTATTCCACACTGATGGATGCAGCAGGTTTTTACTGATGCACATGACCCTCTGTGGTATTTCCATAAAAACAGGAATAGCACTGCCTGAACAGAGGCATAATAAATTAGCAGAATTTAACTATTTTCCTCACAAATGTAGACCCAAAATACACTAAAATAAGACTGAGGAAAAAAATTAGATAGGCTGTGCTTTACATTAATTAGAATCTTATGGTTTATTTGTCAGAAGAACTCCCTTTGGCAGAATCCCCACTGACAACCATATTTTGTTTAGGGTATCGTATTTGTTGGAACATAGATATCTGTTCTTTAAGGCATCAAATCTTCCATTATACATGAAAAACACAGTCCTCAAATGTAATAAGAACTTCTGATCTTAAAGATTAATAATTTCTATTATATTTCCCAAATCTCCATTAGTAATGTGCAATTGCATTTATTTTTATGTACTGAGCCCTAAAAATCTGCGAGGCTGGAAAATCTCAGCACATTTCTAAAATTTCATTTCATCTAGAGGTGCAAACACAAAAAAAAAAAAAAAAACAACATAAGAAACAATAAACAGGCCACCCTATCCAAATAATCAAATCCAATTAAAATAATGTTATTTTGTATGGGATAGTGGATAAATCCCAGGATGACAATCTGTTTAAAACTTAAAAATAGTAATTCATGGTAAAAGAAACTTTTAAATGGAATGTGTAAGTTTGCTATCCATCTTATAAGGTAAAAAGCAGTGGCAAAGCAACATAGAAAATATATAAAAATTAATGTCAAATACTTCAAGAATTTAGGGTATGTTTCAAAGACAGTGTGTAAGAAAACTGTATCCGTATTCAGAGGAGTCATTAATTATGCTTAACCTTCAATAGCAGTCTGTCCACAATACTATTATGCAGAACTTAATGTGTACCTGCTCTCTCTAAGCATTTTCCTCTCTAGCTGTAGCATTTTCAGCTCCCACTCTTGACTGCTATATCTGATCAAAGTGAAATAAATATTAGCCCTGCAGATATTGTTCAGCCTCCTTTTTCCTATGGTCAAATGAATCAAGTTATTCAGGAGGAAAACCAGCAATCAGAATTCCACACAAGATCTAAATCCTCAGTTGTCAGGTTCCACCCAAGAACTTGAGCCTTCCTGTTCCCATACCTTTATTTGCCATATTTCACTCATTATATTCCACTTGCTGCCTTTCCATGTGCTACCACCAGCTACATGTGGATTTGCTACTATCATTGCACTAACCCAAAAGAAACTTAATTCTGTCTTCAAAGCCCTTGTACGGGTGGAGCCTGAGGCACCTCCCACAATGTGGCTTCAGTAAAATAAAGCAGAAGCAGATGGGAATTTGCTGGGCATTTTTTCTGTGTCTAAAGCTGTAACCTGCATGCAAGAAGATCTCAAGAAACCTTAAATTCTCCAGAGCCAAGCACCCCTTCTAAAAACATTCCTACCAGTTCACTTCTTCTTCCTTAATTTTGCTCACAGTTCTAACAGTAGTTGATCTTACACATCTACTTTAACACCAGTGGAAGAAAGAATGGGATCTACATTTCCTGGGCATTACTCAGCTTTGAGTAATGCATCCCCATGCCTCCACTTAGAAAGGAAAATGTCATTGGAAAGGTTTGGGAGATGAGCCACCCTGTGCAAAAGTCAAAGTGTTAAATATGTGCTTGCCTTTGTGTTCCCTGCACTGCACGCATTGGAACTAAGCCCAAAGGAACAGCCTCAGTTCCCAGTCCTCAGCAATCTTCCCTTCCTCCCTTCTCCCCCCAGTATTCCTAGTGAGTTAATCAGTTCTTCCACACCTGCACAAAGGGCAGCTTTTAAAAAATCTCATTATTACACTGTGCAGTACATTACAATGGTGATAAAAGGGGCATCTCTATTTAGCCTTACCTGACTTCTAGATTTCAGTCAAAGAGCAGCTTAATTTTAAGGATAAGATGACTATTGCTACCTTCTCATTATTTCATAAGATTCAGATATTACACTTCTGTCTTTATTAATTGATAATCTATGTTGCTCTGTATGTCCAGTACTTTATTTACTTAGTTTCCTGAAGAGAGAATAAACAATTTAATTCCTGAAAGCTTTCTGATTTTTCCCTCCCCAAGTTTTTTTTTTGTTTCATTCTGCTATTGAACATAAAACAGATGGACAAGAAAAAAATAAGGATGGAAAGAGTGTTCTAATGGACAGGATTAATTCATCAGAGAAAGATGAGAATAATGTTTCCTACTGGCAGGTTTGCAACTCTGTATTTTGCTTCAGTGGATCCTTAGCAAAATCTAGACTTAAACACAGGACAAGGAAATGAAAAGAATGCAGAAGCTTCTCTGTGTTTGGGATTGATTCTACTTCCTCCTATTCATTGCCTCCACTCTTTGAAAATAAAGAAAGAAATAACTTTATATTTATTTCCAGTTAAAAGAAGATTCCTGCTTTTTTTTTTTTTTTGATACTGCAAAGGCTGAACACTCAACTAACCCCCTGTGTTTAGGTTTCCCTGAGTGCTTCACAGAGATTTGTTAAAGATATAAAATAGCACACCAAACAATGAAAGAGCTTGTTTCCCCAACCATTTTTGTTGAAAGCTACTTTGTATTTGTTCCTATGCAACAAAAATTAAGTTTATGTGTAGGTGTTCCATGTTTTTACAAACTCTACACTCCTTAGTTGTTATAAGATTAAAACAATTTTCTCCCTCAGTAAATGCTTCCCTTGAAAACCACTGGGAGCACATAATTCATCTGTCCATTTATAGCTTCTATTTTCTTCTAGGCACCGAGAAACTACTGATTGTGATTGTTGTTTTCCCTTTTACGAAGCTGATGTTGAACAAGTGACAGATAAGACAATTTAATGTTTTGGTGACCATACAGATCGATTTTTCATTTATTCTGAAGTTTAAAAGACAAAAAAGACAAGCAACTAAGGTATGATTGCAGAGATTTTATTTAGCAAATTATTCTTCTATACCCAGAAAATTTAACAGGCACTCTCATTAAACCTGCAGGGAGTTTTAAGGCAGCTTTAGTACCAATATTTTTTTAAAAATGCATTGAAAGATTTTTCCTCTGAACCATTTTCTTCTCTGTGGAATCTATCAGAATGGTTTGGAGATACAGTGTGAGTCTTTAGGTGTGAATAACAGAAAAAGAAGAAAAAAAAAATTAGTACCACAGGCTGGAGAAGGTCTCAATAAAAAGATAAGTGAAAAGGGAACATTGTGGGGTTTCAGAACTGGACAGAGAAATGGAAAAACCATAAAAATTTGGGAAAGTGTTTGTATGGAAAAGGTAAGGATTGGTATCACACTTCACATGGTTTCAAACATGAAGAGAACTAAACACTGCTGAAATCTGCTGTTCTGCATGAAGAAATCCTTCTGGGCAGAGCTGGGGGCCTTGGGTATCTGACCTGGCTGTCCTCAAGAAGTTTAAGGATGAAGAACACCTAAATCAAAATCTTCTTCTTTCCATTTATTCTTCATGAGGCTAAACTTGGATGCCAGAACTGTTTATCTGTACCCAGTCCTGATGTCAGGTAAGGTGGCACTTGCAGGAATTTATGCAGTTTTCATGCTATTGCACAAAAATAAAAACTGAGATGACAAATCAACTCTGAGTAGTCAACAGGGACGTTCAAATTGCTTTCAGTAATACCCTAAATAGCTTTCAGTCATATTTCAGTAATATCCATGGTTTTCAGCTTACTGGCTATTTGCAAGAAATTTAAAAATTATGTCAAGGATTTGATAGTGATATCCCAAGCAATCCTAGAAATGTCCTGGAGATACTGTGCTGTTTTATATTCACAAGTCTTATTGCCTTCGCAATGTTAAACATCACGGAATCACCAGGAAAACCCCAGAATTTTAGATTGATAAATCCCAGAAGGAATCCTAGAGATAAGCCTGGTTCCATGTATCTATTGATAGATAGCTATAAAAACATGAAGCTACTAAAAATAGCAGAAAATTCCCATCTTTGTTCTTATGAAGCCATTTTTTTCTGCCTGCTCATTTTACTGACGGGAAGTAGAATTTTACATCCCAGGGATCAATATCTGTGAGAATAATTTAGAACATGTGTCTGTAGATAGCTATTTTGCTCAAGTATTCATTATGAGATTTTTCTATGGGCCTAACTGTTATTCTCATTATTAAAAATATTACAAATCTTAAGCCATATTAATGAACATGTTTCTATGCAAGTTTTGCAGTACAATAGAATTACATCATGATCAGTATCCTAAAAATAACCATTGGCTCTGCTAAATGCTAGAAGCAGATTTTATTGCCTCATATACTACTCTTGACCACTTAATTAACTACCACAAAAGCTAATTAATTAGACATCACAGTCTCTAATCATTCTGGAATTTGCTCTATTATGTTCAGCTGGAATATCCTCTTTCCTCAACAGACCCCCTGAAGTTTAGATGAACACAATAAAGCACTATGTGGTTTTTATTTTCATCTTTCCAGATACTCAAGATCAGGTTTGAATATTTAGACTGATTCTTTTTTTTAAGATTTTCCCTATTTAACTCTGTCTTTATTACAGTGGATCTTTTTGTGAGCTTGAAAGGCTTCAGCCTGTTTTGGTGTTAGTGTTCTAACATATTACCCTAACATTTCCAAAAAATCATTCTTAAGAAGGCAAGAATTTCAGCAGCTTAACTCAATGACTGCCTACTGCTGCTCTATCACAACATGCATGTCACATGCACAGGTATTTTATCAAGTGACTTATCAATTAAACTCAAAAGCTGTACCTCCAAGATTCTAAACTGTTTTGTCAACAAGATGCAGCCGCTCTGTAAAATCAGCCAGTGTATCGTGGTGGAATGAAAGTACCAATGAGAAACAAGCTGATAAATTGGTTTGACTAATCATTAAAACCCATCCAGTATAATCGTTTTAGCTGATCTCGTTTAAGTCATTCCGTGGAGCTGCCAAGAGAGTTCAGGGACAGGTCGATCTTCTATTCGCATCATGCAGGGATCAGGCAGATAAAATCCGATCAGTTACCTGACCATTCTTGCATTTATATGTAATTATTCCCTGTTGTTTTAAAGCTTCCATCTGGAGGAAAGAAATCTGTTCTGCTCCTGACCTTTTCAGACCTCATGTCACTGTATTTAGCTTTAACAGATGGATTCCACTGATCTGATATGAAAATAGAAATAAAAGATTGAAAACATGAAAAGAGCGGAAAAATATAGAATCATTGAAGCCCTGATTCACTGCTAAGTGCAGGTCAGTGGGTGAATCTTCACTGGATTCATGGGTCATTGGTCAGGCCTCACAGCTTGTTGCTGCCCTAAACTGCAAAAGAATTAAAGAGACTCTATTAAGAAGGTGACTGGCACTACCTTCCTCTGAGTGGGAGAGAGCAGGGAGGACTGCTAGCACACACTGTATCCCCAAGGTCATGACTACTCCTAACACACAGCTCCAGCCTAAAGTGCCAGTTCTGAACAACACTCAGATCTACCTTGTGGCAGCGAGAGCAACTGCTCTGAGCACAGCAGATTCCTGCACAAGAGTGGAATTCTTCCTGCCTGTGCCCGTCTTTTCGTCAATTTCTTCAGTTTCTTATTCAATTTCGCTGAATGCAACAGAAGAGTATTTGTTGTCTCCAGAGTGGAATGGTTTTTGAGTTGTCTCTTGGATGAGAGATAAGGGCAAATAAAATAAAAAAAAAAATAATAAAAAAGGAAGTGTTTAACATAATTAATAAGAAGAGATGCAATTGTTTCCTATTTTAGTCCTCCTGTTTAAAAAAACCCTACACACCCTATCATTACAATATGGCTACATCTCTCAAGTGATATAATCTCCTTTATTGTTTCCTGCCCTTAATATTATTGAGCAGTATTAACCAGTTGTCTGTTATTATCCAACTGCTGCCTTTTACTGCAGCAGTGGTTTCATTCCCTAGAGGCCAAAGGAATTCCTGCATGTAGTGACTTTTATGTAAATGGAGAATGGTTAAATTCATCAGCCTAAATTTAGGAGTAACAAGTCTTGGTTGTAAGTTCTATAAACCAGACACTTTCTGGAAAATATATTCACCGTACATTAAAGAAGTCCAGTAAATTATTTCACCCTTCATCAGTCTAATGCTTTGTGCCATTTCTGGCTAAACCAGTTTGAAAATCTTGACTTACTTTTACAATGGTCAGCAATGTGTTTATGTTTTAAGAGCTATTTTCTCAGTTAACGTAAACTAGCATAACTCAGCTGAAGTCAAAGTGCTATTGACTAACTAAGTGAAGATTTATATTTTAAAAAGCCAATCCTCCAATAAGTTTGTGATCCAATTTTCAAGACTCCTAAAACTGGCCAACTGTTCCAAAGCATGTGGCCACATGTGAAGACAGTCAGTGTGCTACTAAGAAACAGGTGAGGTCAAAGGAAAACTTTATTCATTCTATTTTTCTTGCTATTTTTAAGAAACAATTTTTTCTACAGTAGTGATGAAATAAAATTTTAAACATGTTCTAGGCTTTTGATTGTGACTGAAGAAGCATTTTATGTTTTTAAGTGTTACTCAGGGTGTTTCTTTAATATTCATTAATAATAAGGAATAGGTTTGCAACAAAGAAATAGAAGGGGATATTATTTATGCAAGGACCTACATTTATTCCTTTTCCTTTCCATATCTGGACTGCCCAGTGCCTGGCTTCTGGAACCTGTGCTGTTTCTGCACCAGTGCCTAAGGTTTATTTGGGGAGGGGAGGGAGAAGGGCTGCTAATGATCTCCCAGAGATAAATGAAATTGCTGATTTAGTCAAGCTCATTCTTGACCTTGACACAAGATGGGACAGGCAAAGGGAAGAGCTCAAAATAGAGCAAGTGTAAGAAAGGAAGATCAAACGAATGCTCAGGTCTGGCCAAGACCCCCCCTACATTCAGCTAACACCTGGCTGAGTTAGAAAACATGACCAGCCCAACCTTCCTGTAGGAGCCGATTGAAGCTGTCAGCTCCCGGCTTGTCACCCACTGCATCAGGAGGCCCCTGGGCTGCCACAAGAGCCCTAATTAGGCAGAAATGGCACTTGGGCAACTGACCCGCCAGGACCTTTGGCAAAGCATTTAACATCATTAGTTAACATTTTTATTAAAAAAAGTGTGAATGTAAATGAACAGCCAATGCATTTCAATAGGGTTTGTCGGTGGCATTGCACGCCCCCCCACTCTACCAACCACACACACACTTTTTTGCATGAATAGTTCACTTGTTTTCTCTAAAGGGGGATGGGGAGGTAGAGACTGTTTTTCAAAGGGAACAAGACACGTTCAAAGCAGAAACAAGGTCTTAAACAATAAGACACAAACTCTTGCCTTTTGGGAAGCGTACTGGGGGGTGAACAAACAGCTAAACGCAATCCTACCTGCAACATGCCTAAGGGGACGTCTGAAAGGGAAAGCAGGCATAACCCACACCTGAGCACAGAGATACAAAATCACATGTTCATCTGATTGTTCTGAGGGTATTCATTGTGCTCTTGTTCTTTTCTGTTACATCCAAGAATAGGTGCCTAATCCAGTAAGCCTGCAACCCTTTGCCACAGCTATCAAATACTACAGCAGTGTAAAAGAATGAACATCTAAGAATATACTGTCCTCCTCTTTCTTTGTAATTTCTTTATTCATTGCACATTACCTTTGACAGAAGATTACCAAAAAATACCACTCAAGCATATTAGCAACCTACCTTAATTTAAGTCCCCACTAGCAGCAGTTTATCTGTGAAAAGTTATTTATTCATACAGAAGAGTATGCAGCCTTGAGGCAGTTTATTAGTACTCCATTTTTTCTGCAGGTTATTTAACTGAAGAGTTTCCATAATTTCTCAATACCTACCCAAAATGCTGGGACATATTTTGGAAATAAGAAACACATGAAAATTAAATTATTACAAATATACTTCCTAATAAAGAACTGGACAGGACTTGGAAGCGTGTACTGCCCTGTGACATTTTATGTCTGCTTCCTATGAACATCCCCCAATCCAGGTAACTTTCATTATCTCCTTCTTCCTCCAATAGAAGCTACAAAATTCAGCACTAGGGCTGATTCCTTAGGCCAGACAAAGCCCATATTACCCCAGATTTTAGAATTTTCTCCCTCAGTCTATATTAGCCGTATGTTACCAGCAACATTTTTTTTCCACCAAAGAAAATATTTTTTTTCATTTGTTAGGAAGTCATTCCATTACATTCTATGTACATTCCATTACATTCTAGCTACATTCTAGCTACATGGCCTATCACTTATGCTTTCTAAATAAAGTACAAATGTAAGAAGAGATTAAAATAGATCTCCCACAATTTGGGACTCAGGTACTGAAGACATTGGTTCAAAACCCAACTCATCAGTCTTGCTCTGAAGCCCATGGAAGTTTATCATTTTTCTCAGAACCACATTTTAAAAAATGAAATAATAATATCATTTTATCACACATTGGCCGACCCAGAGATCCCAGTCCCTGACTGTTTCTAAGTCATGTACATGCCACATCAGGAAAAAAAAACAAACCCAAAACTTGGCTCTGCATCTCTCCTGGTCTGGGCTGGGATAGAGCTCATTTTCTTCCTAGTAGCTGGCACAGTATTGTGTTTTGGATTTAGCATGAGAATAATGCCAATAATACACTGATGTGTTTAGTTGTTGCTAAGTAGTGTTTACTCTAAGTCAAGGACTTTCAGTTTCCCATGCTCTGCCAGTGAGAAGGTGATCAAGAAGTTGTGAGGAAGCAGGGCCAGGATATGACCCCTACTTGCCAAAGGGATATTCCACACCATAGAACTGGGTGGGGGGGAGCTGGCCAGGAGCCACTGGTCACTGCAGGAGGATGGGCTGGGTATGGGTCAGTGGATGGCAAGCCATTGCCTTGTGTATCACTTGTTTCTCTTTCCTAAGTGCTCTGGGATCTACAGATTATGTCATGTAAATTCTTACTCTCTGTGTATCTATACAGAAACAAGTACTTGCATTCTCTTTTTAAACAAGTGTGTGTAGCCTTTGAAACGTCATGGAATTCTAGATATACATTTTTAAAGCACAATACTAAGTTTAGAAATCCATGTAAGAAGCCTGTCTCAGTCTTTTGACTCAGCTGTTGACAGCAAGTGAGCAGGTAATTTTGGCAGCATTGAAATAACTTTTACCAGTGAATTAACAAAAACAAAACCCAACAAGATAGATATTTTAAAAATTTATTTGCTAATGATACTCATCTGATGACTTGTCTATCCCCACGATGCAGGTTTTTAGCTTGAAAGCAGTATTACAAAAAAAAAATATCTTTGGGAATTGCCCAAAAAGCAGAATCATACAAGACTCAGAAAGTTGGTAACTGTAAAGAGTCTATATGTGACCCCTTTTCCCATCACATGACTATTTTCCAGTCTAGTTCTTCAGTATGGCTTCTCCTCTCCTGCTGGGAACTTGAGGGGTGGGTGAAGGGAGAGAGAGGTGACAGCTTATTGAAAAGCCACTGCTCCCTGCCTAGTTTTGGCACATTTTCTGCAGGTGCCTCGCACTACAGCCACAATAGGCTCTGGAAGAGAGGATTCAGACCTGTCAACAGCTACAGGAGGCAACTGCAGAGCTTTGTCTTACAGGCTAACTTCATTGTCTGCTGTTCTGAACCCTGCAGCACAGGCACCCGTTAATGAGATGAGCCCCTTTTCCCTCCATTTGTTCCTCCCTCTGTTTCTCTTGCCTTTCTGTAATGATTTAACTTGATCGCATTGGTTGCTTTCTAGTGGGGATTGCTCCAACAATCAGATAAGATAATTGCCTGTAGAATACTGCTCAGCAACAACTATTACTTCCTTTGCTGAAAATGTCAGAGCAATTGAAAGCTCTTAGTGGAGTTCAAGAACAAGGAGGCAAAGAAGAGGCAGCTCCTCTACTACACCTATCTGTGTATATTTAGCAAGTTTGCAGGGCCCAGCTCTCCTGGGTGATCTTACTTTATAAGCAACATTTTGAGCATACTTTATATTTTTATGACTTTTAAAACAACCTAAACAATGTAAACATACACACCAAGTATTTCTCACATTTACTTCAGCTTTGGAAGACAATATTATAGAGTTGCCTGGTTTGCATTTCCCCCAATTCCTATTCCATTTCTAGAGACTGAACTGATGCAATTTCTTTTTAATCTTAAAATTTAATCTTAAAATACTGGTTTCATAGAAAAGTTTCTGAGGTGAAATGACAGCTGATAGAAAGGTGACACACCAAGAGAAGGTCATTTAAATACTGCACTCCAAATGTAAATACATTTAAAATACCAGAAATAGTTTGGGCCACTATTTAATTCACTTCTTCACCTGAAACACACACTGTCACTGCCAAAAACCACGTGATGTCACGCCCTGATGAACAATTCAAGAGCACACCCACAGACATAATGCTTTTTATCACTGAAGTATACAGGCTCTAGAGATTTTGTATGACATCAAGATCTCAGTTTATTTGACTGACAGGGCAAATAAGCAAGAAAAAAAACACACATGCAAAAATTTACTCAGAGTACAATTGGAAAACCTGCATAAAACCTCATCCTTTATCCTTTTCCATTCCCATTTTTCCTATACTGCATATGCACCGTCAACAATAATACACCATCACATAGCCATAGCCACCAATTCTTTTTACTGTGAATTTCATAAAGAATAAATAGCTTTTGAAAGCTTCTTAGAGTTCTGTGAAAAGAGAAGAGAGCTGAATCAGCAGCTGGATCATTACAGGCTATTCATATGCTGAGTTGCTGAGGAACCAACATAGGGAAATTCCTTATTCTTGGGAGAGGAACTCCAACATAGGCAACTACATGACCATTGTTTTTTGTAGCATCATGGGATTACAGCACCCAAATTAGGGACTGATATCTGGAGAGATACAGGCCCCAGTCTTGCAATATTATTCAATCAAACTTACACTAGTTTAACTATGTAGAGAGCCAGATGAACAACTTGTTTATACATTGGATGTTTCAGAAACTGAACACTATTTTAGAGCTAATTTCATGGTTACGTTTTGCTATATAAAGCTACGTGCAGTAGGACTTGCTCCTTGAAAATCTGAATTAATATAGTGTGGGTATCCAATTAAACTAAGCACTGATTTCTGAAGTCCATTTTATAACTTGTTCTGAGTTACCTAGAGGCTTTTTCTGGATGATAAGTTTTGCAGCAGTGAAGTAAGAGGATTCTGTAGATATATGAAATATAATTTCCACTTATTCTTTTCATGAGTATAGTTTGAAAACTTGATCATTGCAAGAGGCACAATTTTTTTTTAAATAGTGCCATGACTTGTTTGTCAAAATTAAAGTTTAAATTCTGCCTAAAACTTCAACATGAAGAACTGTAATACAGAAAACTGAGAGTAACTGATCTCTCTTTGTGTCTGAAGCTTAGGCTAGCAGTCTGACTCTGGAGCCCTTGACAAAAACTCACACTTCTGGAGAAAAGCTGGAAGTGGTAATTGCTACTGATGCTTGTCCTGAAACAACTTGGCCTTTGAATGAACTCCCATTACAGGGCAGACTAGTGCAAGAGCTTCACAAACACTTCATGACAGTCCTGAAAAAATGACTCTTTATAAGCAGGAAACACAAAAGAAAAGCTCTGCTATCTTCTGACAAGGAGCCAGGGAGTTTAAGATGTTCCTGTGCTCTTTTTCTTGATTCTTATCCTTACAGAATATGGATAGAATTAAAACAAAATTGAGAGCCATGCTGTTTATTAAGATGTTTTGCTGAAAGCAGGCAGTAATCCAGCTCAGATTTAAGCCTAAAAGCCTTTCAACTTGTAGATCATATTCTTGATATACACATGAGGGGAGGAGTAGATGATCCAATAGCCTTTTGTGGATTTAAGCTGGTAAGTGCCAGGATACCATTTAACTTTTAAAATAGAGCAATAGTAAGCACTTCTCAAAATAATTGCGTTGTGTCACCTATTTAAACACAGAATATTCTAGTCTGTATGTGATGGACTGCTTCTCTCCCCATGCATGGAGCTAATAAACTGGCACAGTCAAAAAACCTGAAGGTTTCACACTCTGACAAAGACAACTGTGTACATTTGGTACTACTCTTGGCTTAATCACTAAACATCAGCAATTGACAAAAAATACCTCCTCTTTCTTTGCTGAGGAACGTGATGAATTTTATGACGGATATTTGGGCACATTAGGTACAGTGATTGTTTTCTGGTTGAAGCCTGATGAGTTTTACACACATTCCTTCTCATTGCTTTAGGTGCATTTCACAAAACATACAAATGCAAATTTACTATCTTCCTGTTCTACAGAGTCTTCTGTCAAAAACCTCTTTTTCTCACTCCTCCTCTCATGTTGTTTCATTAGCGATTTGTAAGAAATGGAGATTAGAAAGCAGCAGATCTGTATAAAGTTAAAGGTACATTCCTATCACTGCAGCAGACAGTGAGTAGACACTATTTTCAGTGGATAACAGCATATTTTCTAATAAATAATCCATCCTGACAGAAATCTGACACTGAATTCTATTCTTCAGCACAATTTCAGTTACGCTCCATTGAACCATAACTTTTCTTACACTAATATAATGAAATACACCGTATCAATACACCATAACCAAACAGGGCTGTGCAATTCCATCAGTGCAATTAATGCAAGAAAGAGAAGGACTTACTGGAGTGAGTCCTGTGCAGGGTACAAAGATGATTAAAGGGCTGCAGCATCTTTCATAATGGGAGAAGCTGAGACAGCTGGAACTCTTCAGTCAGGGAAAGAGAAGGCTCAGGGGGCTCTCATCAATGAGCATAAATACTTGATGGGAAGGAATGAAGAGGAGAAAGCCAGACTCCTCTCAGCAGATCCCACTGGCAAAACAAGAAGCAATAGGCACAAATTTAAAAATAGCACATTCAGTACAAGACAAGAATATAATTTTTGCCATGAGTGCAGTCAGACACTGGAGCAGGTGGCCCAGAGAGGTTATGGAGTCTCCCCTCGGGGACATTCCGAACCTGACTGCACATGGTCCTGGGCAACCTGCTTGAGTGGACCCTCACTTGAGATGGAGTAGATGATTTCAGAAGGACTCTTCCAACCTAAATTATTGTGAGTCTCTAATTTACATCACAGGATAGCTTCAGGAAAGAAAGACCAAGTTTTGTGAAAATTCATTTGAAAGCTGTCTCCTTGTGCCCTAGGAATCGGAAATGTTGTGTTATATTAAACAGCATTTTCTTCTAAAAGTCATCATGTTAATTACTCTATTTATTTCACAGAGTTTTCAATTATTCAGTTGAACCAAAAATATTTTACAAAACCAAGCCACATTCAGAAGTAGAATATTTCTACATTGGTCCATATGTGTTTGAATTTTGAAGCATTTTTATCAGTGTCTAAAGATAATGAATGCAGGTTTTGTATTAGAAACATTCACTATCTCTACGTTTGTATCAGCCAATGCTTGATTTTAGAAAACAGAGATATTTGAAATCTGAACTAATCCCTTCTGTGCAAATGCACCAGCCCTGGTTATTGCTCCAAGAGTCACATCTCCTCTGAAACACTACAAACCCACCAGACTGACCCCATGGTCATGGAACTCTTTAATTTCCAGCCTTTCTGTCAGAAATGCTATGCATTTACAAGTGTCATCGATTTTCAATGGAAGTCAAAGGTGCACAGGCTCACTCAAAATCTTCTGCTTTGAGACAAGCCACACAACGAGCTTCTAATGGGTTCTCTCAGTACAAAAAAATTTATAAAAATAGTATTTCATGGATGAGTACACCCCCAAGCACTAATGCCAGTCAAGAGATCCTTTTCCTACGAGATAAAGTATATTGCATTGCATAAGCTGGATGTCATTCAAATATATGTCTGTCTTCTATGGAACTGTTAATATTATGTGTTCTTCAGAAGTCAGACTTTGGAAAGCTTTTCAGTTTACAACCACATCTCACTTCAAAAATGTGCATAGAGTATGTAGGATCATTATTTCCTTTTCTTTTTTTTTTTTAATTAACTAAATGAGTCTTGAAGAAAACAATTAAAGATAACAACAGAAATAGGGGAACATAGGGAATTTTGCCTCCACAGCTCACACAGCATTTCCCTAGCCCCAGGGGAACTATTTAAAACTTGTTTGTAGCAAAAAAGGGATCAAAATGGTTATAAATGTCATATGACTTTCAAAAAGGATCTGAACATTTTGCAGAGTTGTGTAAAAATACCACAACTGGGGGCAAGTTTTTTGAAAAAAAAAACAAACATATTTTTGAATTAAATTAGTGAAATGGAAGAAATGAAGTCAGTTATAAATTCATATGATCTTATGGGCTTATCACGAAATGATAGTCAAGCTTTTGCTCCAGATGGTGCAATAGTGCTTGTGACATCCACTTTGAACTGCAATCTAGTTATGTGTCAGGCAGGAGAGTCCATTATTCACTGCATCAGTGCTGGGGAAAGAAGGTTAAAAGTTCAAGACATGCCCCAAGTGATTAAGGTTGTAAAAATCAGGAGATATACCATGGGGAAAAAAATGCCACTCTTCCTTTTCTTCCATACTCAGTTTGTTCCCCAAAAAAATGTGTTTAAGCAAAAAAACAAACAAAAAAACCCCAAACAAACAAACAAAAAACCCAAATAAAACACCAAAACCCAAAACAAAAAAAAAAAAGAAAACCAGGATGCAAGAATACCACAATTCCCTACATTAATGTACAAATTATCTTTTTATTTGAACTCCTTAAACTGTTCTGCTACCAGCTTAATTTTACCTAGAAAGAAAGGCTTCTCTTAAAATCTGTCCACAAGTTACAGGACTTGAGAACTCAGTTAACACTATCCCCCTCGTTGTGATATTCTTTTCAGCTATTACATACTTGTAACTAACCCAGTTTTCAAACTTTATTTTTCATGTACCCCATGGATCACCAGTTCATATGCACTAGTCAGGCTTCACTTCTCAGTCACATAAACCTTTGCTCTGCTGATCAGTAACATAACCTACAAATTGCTTCCCACCACCCCAGAATTTTCTGCATTTGGAACTGCAAGTGCTGCTTCTCCAATACTTGACCAAATTTATATTTCTAATTCAATATAAAAAGAAGATGCAAAACCTGGAAGGTGAAGCTAAAAACATTTCAATTAAAAAAAAAATCTTCATAGTGAGAGTAATGAATGGAAAGTATTACAAAAAAAAAAGGTGCTTTAGTGCTCAGAATCTTTGAAAAGGTACAAAGTAATTATTTTCAGGAAGGTCTCTTCTTTCAACAAACAGGTAGAAAAAAGTAATTCCATTGTAATAAATTTTCTGCCTGCCATTTTCTAACTCTTTTTATCTCTGAGTTTGATTGCACATTTGTATAAATTCTATTATGTATTATGTACTATAAATGTATTATGGCCACGTTGCTGCATTCTCTTTGAAATTACCTCATATACAGTAACTGATGTATTAGCACACATTTCATGTAAAGGAAAATACTGAATATGAATTTCACAAAGCCTGATAACATTCAGACTCTGTATATATTTGTAAGTGTGTTAGCATTTTAGAGTAGCATACTGACAATGCAGTCAAAAATCCCTGTAATCCATCACACCAAGGTCCTTGAACTATGTAGGATTTAGTAATGCCCTAAAGTTCACAACACTTCAAAATGCACACACAAAGAAATCCTGCAGCAAACTCCTGATATCCAAGACTAAACCTAGCATTCATCAATAACCTGTGCATTACATTAAAAAACCTACACACTACAAAACCCATCTATGTCCCACAAATTTGAGGGCAACCTTCTGTAAACTCAAAACTCGGCTCAAAAACTTGTCTCTAAATACTGTGTGTGTTCCAAATCACCTTTGGGGTTCGTATGATAAATCAAAGCCTGTGAGCTCACTCTGCAGTTCAGCAGGCTCCTGCAGACAAGGCCAGGCTCACCCTCGCACAGCGGGAGCTGAGCAGACCCACAGGAAGGATCCACAAAGTTTAGAAAGAAATTAGTACTAAAGCCCACTCAACTTGAAGTAACCACTGGAGCAGAGAATGACTACTCAAGGCAAATGAGCTCACATGGGAGTACTTGGGAAATTAAAATAATAGTACTGGGGGAGTTGGGGGAAGTCTTAAATAATTATTAGAAATTTCCAAATATGCGGTATGCATTACTTAAGTCCTTGAACGTTTTTATCTAGACTAAAAGTCTAATCTAAATGTTGTGTTCAGCCATGTCCAAGGACAGAATCTTTTGTTTAATCTTATACATAAAGTTATATTTAGCTTTGTTACTGGAGTTTTTTCTTTAGAGGATTTAGAATATTAAGAATAAAAAGAAACGCTACAGAAGCATTTTAGATATAAAAAGAAAAATCATTAAAAAGCCTTTTTCAAAACAAATGAAAATGCCTCAAAAGCAGTAATATATCTGTAGAAGAGAATTTGTATCACCAAGCTAAAAACACAATCCTGATTTTAGTGGAAATGTCATGCAGTTTTTTATATACCGAGAGCTGACTTCAAAGAAGCCCTTGTCAGTGGAATGAGCACACATTACTCCTCTGTGAAATCCTACAAGAACACAGATGGCAGTGAGACCATGATCTTAATTGATTTAAGGGTCAAGTTTATATCTTTAAAGAAGCATTTTAGAACAGCAAAAAGCAAATCCTTCATGCAACCCTTAAGCATGTGGTATTATACTTGGGTTTAGAGCATTAGCACCACGTACTTGTACCCAAAGGAGATGCACGTGAAACAGGGAACACACACAAACCAGTATCACAAACGAGGAAAAGCTGATCGTAATCTGTTTCCTGGCACGAGAGTTATAATAAAGGCTTGAGGTGAGAAAAAACTCCATACAGTTACTCTCAAAACAAACATGACCCATTTCTCTCTGAAACCAAAATAAGAGGCAATCTAGAAGTTTTGGGGCAAAATCTGTTGAGAAGACATCAAAATAAGATGTCACCCCTAGGAATGTCATGATTGCAATTATACAGATGGGGTTTTAATGTACATGTTGATATAAGTGAAGTATCTTCACTGTTTAAAAACAACAAAAAAAAAGAACTGCTACAGGGTGTCATTTGTACCCAGTCATTTTTCAAAGGCCAGAGTTACACCAATCACAGGCTTTTCCTCACTGGGCTTGTTCCTTGGCTCTTGTTACATACACTTTGATTAGAGAGTTTTTAATTACACTTTAGCCTGTTAGCACCATGGGGCCAATAAAACTAAGAGAAATAGAACTAAATTCTTTTCATTCAACACAACTGGTAACTAAACACCAATTAATTACACCCACACAAGCCTAATGAAGATAATGGGGTTGCAGAGAGTTCACGGATGGTATGAAGTGGCTTGTGGTATCCTAACCTTAATCAGTAAACTACTTTGTAATAGGGAGGATCACAGGATAAGCCACCCTCTTTCTACATGCTTACAATGACTATTACTGTTAATGGAAATTACATGGCCATACAGATAATTCATGTAACATTCACTTGATCAGGAAACAAAAACGATAAATATTTGAGGGACTCCCTACTAGTATTTCCAACAGTTTATTGAAAATAAGAGTGCTGGGTTATTACATGAGTATCATTCTGCTTCATATCATTGCTTCACTTAAGGCAAACCTGATGGATTTCTTCTTTTCCAGGGAGAGGGCATCCACAATGTCTCTGGGAAAGCCGTGCTAATGCCTCACCAGCCTCACAGTAAAGAATTTCTTCCTAATATTTAATCTGTATCTGTTTCAGTTTAAGGCCATTGCCCTTTCTTCTATTGCTACATACTCTTGTAAAAAAGTCTCTCTCCATCATTCTTGTAGGGGGCCCTTTTAGGTACTGGCAGGGCTCTGAAGTTCCCCTGAGTCTTTTCTTTATGCTAAACAATGCCAACACTCTCAGCCCATCTTCAAAGCAGAGGTTCTCCAACCCTCTGCGGATCTCAGTTGCTCTCCTCTGAACTCATTAGAACAGGCCCACATCCTTCTTATGCTGGGGCCCCCAGACACGGATGTAGTGCTCCAGGTGGGGTCTCAAACAATGGACTGGAGGGCCACAGTCACCTCCCTTGACCTGCAGCTCCTCACTCCTTTCTATGCAACCCAACCCAAGGGTGGCTTTCTGGGCTGACAGCAGAGATTGTCAACTCATACTGAGCTTCTCCTCCATCTGCACCCCCAAGTCCTTCTCCTCAGCCCCTGCCCCACTCAGCTCCTGTGCCCTGCAAACACCATGCTCAGCGGGAGCTCCATCCACTCTCTGTGTCACTGGCAAAGCCATTCAAGAGCCCTGCGGCCAAGGGCAGTGCCCCGAGGGACACCCATTGTCCCTGGCCTCCACCTGGACATGGAGCCACTGACCACAACTCCCTGGCTGTGTCCATCTGGCCAATTCCTCATGTCGCGCACAGCCCACCCTCCACAGCCAGGGCTGTGCAGTGTGGGGCTCGGGGTGCCGCGTGGCACTGTGTCCAAAGCCTCACAAGGGCTCTGCACACACCAGCAGTGTCAAAGACTGAAATGCTATGGGTAATGACTTAAACACTGTTATGAAGGAGTTTTGCCCATTAAGGCAAAATTGTATAAAGAGGCTGAGAGCACCCAAGCCCACCCCTCCTCCACCTGACTGCAACTTTGGGCTGTGACTTAAGCTGCCTAACAGGACTTGAGATACGATACTATGGTTCAATTACCTCTAGTCTAGGGACAAGGAAACAAGACTAAAGGAGAAGAATGTATATACAAGAAAGCCAAACCCAGCAGATGTCCTGAAAATAAGCTTGGGCCGAGCTCAGCCTGGGGGAGGCCATAGCCCACAGGCTCATCTGCTGAGGCCACATTTGCACACAGTCCCCAAAACCAAGAAGGGAGGAGGAGAGTTTTGGGGCTTTGGCTGGTCAGAGGCAGTGAACACCCATCCTCCCTCACACAAATTGGCTCAGCTGTCAAACCCCCCACCCCGGGAAGGCCACATCCATGGGACATTTACATGAGTGGCAGCTGAGGAGGTGTCATAATCCATCAAAGATCCCCAAAGTACTCCCCAGACTCATTGCTGAGGCCTTGCAGCAGAGCACTGCATGTTGATGCAAAGGGATGCAACAGATCCAGAGTCTGTTGCAAGAGACTGTCAAACTTGCCCCCTGCTAGGGCAGGTACGTGGACATTCCCACCTGGCCTAAGTGTATGTCAATACCCCGAACTCCAAGTTTTTGGGGAACCCTCACAACCAAGAAGCCCCGATGGAGAGCATCAACAGGATGTCATTGACATCCACGGAGTGGTGAGGTTTTCTACTTAATCCCTCTCTGTCTCTCTTTGTCTGCCCCCACCTCTTGTCTATTTCTTTTTCTCTCTCTCTCTCTCAGTTACTGTTAAATGAAACCTATACTATTGACAGGCATATGGTCTTGTTTGCACCTTAATTCAGGCAGAGGCATTTCTGATCAGTTGAATAACCAGACCATAACAAGGGGCTAGAAGCCCACAAGCCCGGGGGCTGCTCCATGCCACCTCCAGTGGCTTCAGCTGTTGAAGCGGTGCCAGGTGTGGCCCTTTGTGACACAGGTGCTTTGTGTCAGGGCCCTGGGTGATGAGGGACATTGTGGTGCTCAGAGGCCCTTGTGACATGGCAGAGCCCCGCCCTGCCCTGCCAGGGGGTATCTAAGGGGCACAGAGCCCTGGGGAGCCCAGTCCCATGAGAGCCTCTCGCTCAGGAGGAAGCAGCTCCCGGGATCCCTTTGTGCCAGACAAGGTCGGACATGGAGGAGGACAAGGGGAACCCCAACTCTCAGCCCCCCAGCCCCTTGCCCGGCTGGCTGGAAGACCAGGCCCTCAGCGGGCAGTGGCTGGGGGCAGGCGGCGGCTCAGGCCTGCCCCTGTCGGACACTGAGGAGGAGGGAGCGTTTGCCCACATGGATGAAGACTGGGAATACCACACGGATCAAGAGCTTTCCCAGTGGGGAGGCGTTACCGGCCAAGAGCTTTGCCTTTGGGGAGTGACAGTCCAAGAGTTTTACCAACGTCAACAAGAAGTGACGATCCAGGAAGTTTCCCCATGGGGAGTGGTGAGACACCAGGAGTTGCATCAGAGGGAAGTAGGTGTGAGAGTCCAGTGGGGAGATGGCACACAGCAAGAGCTGTACCACTGGGAAGAAAGTGTGACAGTCCAGGAGTTGTAACAATCAGACAAAAAGGATGAGACACACCAAGAGCTGTCCCAGTGGGAAGGGAAGGCATACCAGGAACTGTCTTGTTGCAGTCTGTGCAACAACAGGAGAGTGGAGGCCCGGCCGATGGGTCCCAAGGTTTGTGCTCTGCCACTGGGACGCGAAGCTTTGGCCCACGGAGTCATCCCCAGGGAGCAGCCACCGCCGACCAACGAGGGAAATAAGAGAAGCCAAGACGAGTCTTGGCCAAGAGTCTCCTTATTGGGGCCAGGGGGCAAAGAAAACAGGGTGACGAAGACCAAGACCCAAGCAAGGGTCATGGGTTTTATAGGAAAGGACATAGGTGGGGATAAGGGTTGGGGTCCAATGAGAACAAAGTGAGGGAGGAGCTTAAGGAATACAAACCAATAGGGACATACATGGCAGGTTTACGCAAATCACTGTACCAAAATACAACCAATGACAATACAAGGACGGGAGAGCATTCTGGGACCATGCCTTATATGACAGGCTGCAGGTAGAGTGGGCTTTCCCGGGTTCTCCGGGATACTCAAGGCAGAGGGGCGGCATCCTCTCTCCTCAGGACCTCAAGCTGCACCCCTCTCCTAAATATAGATCCTTGCCCTTCCCCAGAGCCGAGGCACACCACACTGTCTTCTTTGGAAGAAGTGTGAGGCCATCCGCACATGTTCCAATGGGAAGGAGACAAGTGAGACCCGGAGTTGTCCCAAGTGGGAGACAACAGAGACAAGGAGCAATCACAAGGAAAAGACTACAATGTCCAGGAGCTGGCCCAATGGGAAAAAGACGGGAGCAACCAAAAGCTGCCCCAATGGGAAGGAAGTGTCAGCAGCCAGGGGCTGTCCCACTGGGCAGAAGGCATCAGTTACAAGATACGGGACAAACCCTTGCACCCAGAGAAGGATGAGGATGCCCAGACCTGTGCCCAGGAGGGACCCGGCTCTCCCAGCAGAGTGGGCACCGAGGTGGCAGGAGAGGCAGCCCGTGAGCTGCCCAGCACCTCTCCTGCCCTGGGGAGTCCCATGGAGGATGAGCTGGCAGCTGCTGCTGCTCCGGCGGGAGCTGCTGAGGAGGAGGAGCCCCCCAAGCTTCTGCCTGCCAAGGTGGAAAAGGCACCAGGTTCTCCTGCCCTCAGGGAGGAGGTGCCATCGGCAGCGACAGAGAGCCCAGTCCCTGCTCCACGCAGCCCCCCAGGCTGCAGCCAGGCTCTGTTGGACTTGGCGTGGCACATCAGCTGTGAGATCGTGCACGAGGCTGTGCTTGTGATCCAGGGATCTGGCCAGCAGCCAGAGGAACAGAGGGACCTGGAGCAAAGCACGGCTGCTGAACCAGAAGCAGCAACTGCAGGAGGAAGAAGGGAAGAGAGCCCAATATCTGCCCCGCACAGCCCCTGCTGCACCCCCAGCCCCTTGCCCAGCCCAATGGGAGCCCAAGCCCCCAGTGAGGAGCAGGAGGAGGCAGACAGGGGATCAGTCCTGGCACAGCAAGAGATTGAGGAGGGGGCCTCAGCTGGGGAGCTTGAGCATTCTCAGTGCGAAGATGAGGAACACACAGAGCTGTCCCAAGGAGAAATCAACAAATACCAGGAAGGGTCCCAGGGGGAAGCCTCAATTGAGCAGGAGCTGTCCCCTGGAAATGCCAGCAGCTACCAGGAAGAGTCCCAAGAGGAAGCCTGCCCTGAGCAGGAGCTGTCCCTAGAAGGAGCCGGTAGGTACCAGGACTTGTCCCAAGGGGAAGCTTGCACTGACCAAGAGCTATCCCTAGAAGAAGCCAGTAGGCTCCAAGGGTCCCAAGGGGAAGCCTGCACTGAGCAGGAGCTGTCCTTAAAAGCAGCTGGTAGATACCAGGACTTGTCCCAAGAGGAAGCCAGCACTGAGCAGTGTAGCACTGCACCATGTGCATTTCAAGGTCTTCTGGAGTGCCCAAAACTCAAAGTTTAATAAAAGAAAAAATAAAAGGGTGCAGAACAAAACATATAAGCCATACACTGTATTGGGCTACTCCAGAAGACCTCAAAATGGGGTAAACACAACCTTATATAGAGGGTAGGGAACCAGTGAACAAAGAGAAACAGAAACAATACCTTATATGGAACAGAAGATTAACAAATCAGAGGGCAGGGTTCAAAACATAACCTTATATAGAATAACTTAATCTACATAAAGTTCCTATCATCCTTTTCTTCTCCCTTCTTACCATAACCTAACTAGACATTATCCATCTTGGCTTCACAGCCCATCCCTTCCAGGACGGGCCACCACAGGGCAGGAACTGTCCTCTGGAGATGCTACTAGCTATTGGGAAGAGTCCCAAGGGGAAGCCAGAACTGCACAGGAGCTGACCCAAGTAGAATCCAGGATCTACCAGGAAGGGTTCCAAGGAGAAGCCTGGATTGAGCAGGAGCTGTCCCGAGAAGAAGCAGGTAGGTACCAGGAAGGGTCCCAAGGGGAAGCTTGCACTGAGCAGGAACTCTCCAAAGTGGAATCCAGTAGGTTCCAGGAAGGGTCCCAAGGGGAAGCCAGCATTGAGCAGGAGCTGTCCCTAGATGATGCTGGAAGCCGTCACAAGCTCACCGATTGGGATGAATGCATCGTGGGAGACCTGTCCCACATCAATGTCAGTAGCTACCAAGAAGTTTCAGACTGGGAAGAAGGCATGGAGCAAGGCCTTTCCCAAGGACAAGTTGGTAGCTCCCACAATCTCTCTGACTGGGAAGAATACAACGAGCACGAGCTGCCCCACAGAGATGTCGGTAGCTACCAAGAGGCGTCTGATTGGGAAGAGTCCATTGGCCAAGAGGTATCCAAGAAACGTCCCTCCTGCCTGCGGCGGGCGCTGCGGGGGCTGTTCTGCTGCCCCTGCCTGGCGCCACAGCCCGAGGATTAGGGCCAGCTGCCAGCACCAGCCCGGGCCCTGCAGATGGCAGCTGGCCCGCAGCCTGCCCCGTGTCCTGGGGCAGCCACACGGGCTGCCTTTGCCCGGACATGGCCCTGCAGCCCGAGCAATCCCCGACTGCTGTGGAGCATCCCAAGCTGGTCTCCCCAAAAGCAAATATTACCCATGTGGCCAGCCCCAAACCTGCACCTGTGGGGGACATTTGGTGCCAGATGACTCAGTGGTGAAGGCCAGAGACTCATCAGAGAGACCTTGAAAGTCATCCAGTTTCACCATCACCGTGGCACCACCTTCATCACCCTGAAACCACGTCCCCAAGTGCCACATCCAGATGGCACTTGAACACTTCCAAAGATAGAGACTCCACCACCTCCCTGAGTAGCTTCTTGCAATCAATGCCTGACCACTCTGTCGGGGAAAAATTGTTCTGAATATTTCATCTGAACCTCCCCTGGTGGAATTCAAGGCCATTTCCTCTCACCCTGAAAGGATTACATGCTGATTCTTTGGGATTTTATCCATGAGGAACGGGCACAGACAGAAGGTGTTGCTCCCAGGACTCCACTGCACACTGCATGGCTTTGCCAAACACAATTCATCCAAAGCAGAGGGAAGTTGGGGTTTAGAAATAGTAGCAGTAAAACAACACAAAACACAACAAAAAACCCACAATCAAACAAAAAAAAAAAGAACAGGAATAGGATTAATATCAATATGAAGAAGATTAAGAAGATTAAGAAATAGTAGTAGTATATAAGAAAAAGAATTAAGCATAAGAACAAGAAAAAAACAGTAATAATAATAAGGATGACAATAAGAAAACTAAGAATAAGAATAAGAATAAGAATAAGAATAAGAATAAGAATAAGAATAAGAATAAGAATAAGAATAAGAATAAGAATAAGAATAAGTAAGAATAGAAGAAATAAGAATAATAGTAAGAAAAAGAAAACAAAGAATAAGAATGAGAATAAGAATAAGGATAAGGATAAGAAAAGAAACACAAAGAAAAAAGAATAAATATAAGAATAAGTTGATGTAGAAGAAGAAATAGTAGAAGTAAATTTGAAGAAGAAGAGTGGGGATTAAGAATAATAATAAGAAAATGAAAAATATTAAGTAGTAGTAGAAAATTATTATCATTGTTATTATTACAAAAATACAAGTTAAAATACACATCCACACATCCTCTAGCATCACGGAATGGTTTAATTTGGGAAGGACCTCAGAGAGCATCTAGTTCCAACAGATTCTCTTCTGCTCTTTTTCTCTCTCTTCAAGACCTCTTTTCTATTTCTATCTCTCTACCCCACACATCTAGTTAAATAAAATTCATGTTAAATCAAATCTGTAGGTTGTCATCATATGATCTCATCTGCACCTTCATTTGGGCAGAGGCATCTCTCCCTAATCTGATCATAACACATTCTCTGTCCAGCCTGTGTTTGTCCTTGGGATTGCCCCAACCCAGGTGCAGGACCCTGCACCTGCCTTTTGGAACTTCATGAGGTTGATATGGGTCCACTTCCCAAGTGTGTACAGGTCCCTCTGGAGGACGTCCCTTCCCTCCAGCATGTTGACTGCACCAGTCAGCTCAGGGTCATTGGCAAACTTGCTGTAAGTCCCACTGTCAATGTCACCAACAAAGATGGGTGACAGCACTAGTCCCAGCACTGACCCAAGGATGCCTCTGGTCACTGCCCACCCCTTGGACATTGAGCCACTGACCAGAAACCTTTCCATGTGACCATCCAGCCAACTCCTTATATACCAAGTGGTCCATCCATCAAATCCATCTCTCCAGTTTAGAGGAAAGGATGTCGTGCTGGCAATGTCAAATGCTTTGCACAGGTACAGGCAGATGACATCAGTTACTCCTCCCTCATGTACCAACACTGTTACCCCTTTGTTCTCTCAGTCCTTGACTTTTCCTTTTGTGACTTGGGTGGTGTAGCTGCAGCACTTGCCAGTGAACGGAGGCACAATAGCCATTGACTATATCAGCCTTCCTCATAATCCTAGGCAATCAGTTCTCTCACTTCCTTCCAGAGAAGTCTGACATTTTCCCTAGTCTCCCTTTTATCTCCAACATGTTCCTTCATGATGCCGTGAAAGGGCAGAAGGTGGGAAACTGATATAGAGGCACTTAAATATACCAGAAGGCACAGCTCTCACATTGGGTGGTATTACTCAGGATTTGATCATGCTCAGAGACCACCACACCAGCACCATTTACCTCCAGAAGCCTGTTCTTCCAGGAATATTTAATTAAACTGGAGCTTTCTGGGGCAAGCCTGTGCACATGACAAATATTGGGCATTATTTGACTACTGCCACCCAGGCCTCTGACTGCACAAGGCCCTCCTGAAGCAGTTACGTGCCCAAAGGAGCAGGCACCCACCCCATCAACTCCTCCTGAAGTAATAAAATCTAATGAGGCATTCGCTACCCACTTTCCTCAAGGAACAAGTAGTGTCAGTTTAGAAACTTTTTCAGAGGAAACCGCTTTTAAAAAAGAGGGTTTAAATCTCTGGAGAAGTACCATAGTATTTGTAAAGGATGTGAAAGGAAAAGAAAATGATTCCTTAGGGATTTTTCTTCATTATCACCCCACCTGGGGAAGTGAGCACACAATGAGCAAAGGTCCACACATATTGATTTTAGAGCTGGGGATGTGTGCAGCTAACAGCTTTTTAAGAATCTCCATTTTCAGTTACTTCAACAAAATTACCAGTGAACAGTGTAAGAAAGTGAAAGTTTTTGTAGGAAATTGCGGGCTAAAAATGGTCATTTAGGTCGCGAAATGCTTCTTTTCATTGAAAGTGGAGGGCTTTCAAACGTAGGAGTTACTGTGGGCATTTTGCAGCGTCGTCTTCACCAGACATTTCCCAAACCACAGCCTGTCCCTCTTTCAGGACCATAATCTTACAGAGTTTTGTTGCTCGGTGACTTTTAAAACCGAGGAGCGTTTGGTCGGGGCGTCCTGACTTGGAAGGCCGCGACCGGGCTCTGAGGGAAGTGCGAGCACCACGTGGCACTGAGGAACCAAACCGGGACAAACCGAACCAGCTCCGCTCCCCAGCCGGGGTGTTCCCGGGCAGGTCTGAGGGAGCAGAGCCGCAGCGACGAGGGGCCCGGGCGGAGCGCCCTGAGGCGCCGCCGTCCCGCCCTGGGGCTGGCGGGGAGCGGGGAAAGGGGCGGGCGCTCCCTGCTTCCGTTGCCCGGCAGCGGCCGCGGCCCCGCGATGGAGGCGGGCGAGCGGCGGAGACGGGGGCTCCTGCGGCAGGAGGCGGCTGAGTATTACCGAGGGCACCGGGTGCCGGAGCGGATGGAGGACGCGTTGAACGCCCTGTTCCCGCTGCGCCCTGACGATCTCTACGGGGAGCTGGTAGCGCGGGGCGGGGAACCAGCCGGGCGGGGCCGGAGCGGCCTTTCCCGGCGCCGCGTCCCGCGAGAGGCGGCGCGGAGGGGCCGTGTGGGTGCCCGCCGTGCCCGTGCCCCCTCCCAGCCCTTGCCCTCAGTGAAGGGATGCTGCGAGGACGTCGGCGTCTCTGTGGTGACAGTTCAGTGGTTTGCCCGCTGGCCCGGGCAAGGATTGCGATGGTTCTGTGTTTGTGGCCAGTGGCAGCTGGGTGCTGCGCCAAGTACACGTCCGCAGCAGCCGGGCTTCTTGTCCTCTGCTGGTTGCTTGTCTCCACACAAAAACAAAGTAGTCCACAGATGGACTACTGTTTGTCCCTAACAAAACTGCTGCTCAGCAGTGATGACTCCCGGGCCAGCGGCGACAAGAGACTGGGTGCTGTTCACACTGCAGCTGCTCATGAAAGGCAAATGGTCTCCACTGGAAGGGGCAAGAATCAGACCAATTTTACCTGATCCTGCTTGGCAAAATATTGTTGACAGTAGTCATAATGAAACCTCAGTTAGTGGCGATACTGGAATTGCCAATACTGGAATAGTGAGCAGCTCTCAAAAAAAAGATTTTTAGTATGGTCTTTGGGAGTGTGGCTGTGGCATTGAAATATTTCATTCCATCTTACACTGTTTCCCATCTCCAAGTGTTTTGTCATCATCAGTGGAAGGGACTGGAACTGGTAACAGCTTTCCTTGCTTTACTTGGTAGTTAGCGTGTTCTTTGTAGCCCTAAGTGTTTCATAGTTTTCCCATTTGGTAAGCTGTGGTTTGGTGACTCTCCGATACCAGATTAAATAGTAAAACTAGTCAGGAAGTATGTAGAAACCTCAGGTCAAAATGTAATCCTTTTTCTAAACCAACATTGGTGTTTACTATCTATGAATAGAGGCCCAAATGTATTGAATTATGGTAGTTCATCAGGCTCATTAAAGACCATGTTGGAAGAAGAATGAGGACTCTGCCTACCAGAAGTTATGGTTTCCACCTTTCTCACAGGGCTCAAAGCTTGCTGGAACATATAAATCATAGAATGATAGAATATGCTGGGTTGGAAGAGACCCATAATGGATTTGTTCAGTGGTAGATTTGACTGTAAGATATTTCATGGAATAAAAGCCTCATTGCCTGGAAATTGACTTTTAATTGAGTTCTTTCTCTTTCATTTAAGGCTAACTACTTTTCTAAATTTTCAAAACCTCCAGTAATATGCAAATTAGTTGGAAGAAAAATTCTTGATGGAGTTGGTCAGCCAACATTAGAAGTGGAAATATACTGTACAGTTAAAAACTATGAGAAGGTATGAGCTGCTTCTTCTTGTTTTATTTATTTTACTAGGACAATATCTGGGAGAGGTACTATTCTTCTCACATCCCAAGGAACGTTTTATTTTCCATCTTTATGACAAGACATAAATCCCCGTGACTCCACAGTTGAGTGTTGTAACTTGGAAAAAAAATGGTGTCGTGAAAAGTTAGACAGTGGTAGCAGCTATGAAAGCTTTATTTTCCAGGAATTAGACAATATTTTGTGAGTGGGATCTGATAGTGTATCTCTGTATATAAATGTCCTAATGATCATGTAGGTTTTCCTTACACCCCATACTAACCTTTTACGTTCACTTTCATTTCACCTTTTTCTTTAATTTTCAGATCTTTAAATTTCTCTTTGTGTGACACTTTCAGAAAAATACAATTCAGCTAAAAAACAGTATAGATAGAGGCACTTCTTTTACACTGAGCTAATAGCGTGTTGTGGGTGACAGTAAAATCAAACATACCCATTTAGCACCTGCAATGCAGAATTGATGGCTCATCTCTTCCCCAACCTGAAATATCCAAATTAAATCTTTGCAGCTCTAGCTATTGTGGAGTAATTATTTCTACTTTCCGTCAGTTAAACTCTTGGTCACTTAATTCTTGAATTACATGTAACCTCATAGTTAATTCTTGAATTGCATGTAACCTCATAGATATTCACAGGATGTAAAGTTAATACTGTTAGTGCAGGCAACTGTGGGATATTTGTAAATTATGTCTTCCTTAAGTGAATTTTCTTAATATCATTTGTTCTTCATCAGTACAGAAGGATAGGTTTGAATTATCTAAGTAAGAAAAAAGTAGTTGATCATGAGGGATAGCATTAAGCATGAATGCTGATGAATCATGGTACAACAGGTGACCAAGAGCTGCAATAAAAGGTGTTCTAATGACTGTATGGTCCTTAAAATAACTCCATTCTATTGTGATAGCATAATAATGTGAATAAGGCAGATCTGTGAGAGGAGTTTTGCCTATGTAGTTATAATTTTAGGTCAAAAAACTTGAATAATGCCTGCAATTACCAAAGTATAAGAGCCTAAAAAGAAGGTGCTGGATGAGAAAATACAAGTAGAGCAAATAGATTTGGAGATATGTACTTGTAGGGTTGGTAAGGACATATTTCTTAGTCTTTCAAGTGACATTTCCAAGTTAGAAATTAAATAGTATTTTAAACCTCTTACATTGTTTTGGGGTTTTTTTTTTGTTTTGGTTTGGGTTTTATTCAGAGGATTTGTTCCATTGTAATGGCTTCTCATTCTCAAATACCTGAAAATGCTTTACCTGAGACAATTGAAGCTGATGAGAAAGAAAGAAATTACTCTGTTCATACTGCTGTGGAATGGGTCAATGAACCACTGAACACAATGTTAAGGGACTTGGAGCCTACTGACCAGTGTCAAGCTGATAAGATGCTTGGGTAGGTCTTGCATATTGTGAAAATTATTGCATTTGAATATTTGAAATAGTCACCATTAATTTATATTGTAATGAAAGACATGCAGAATATTCAATGTTTTTCTACTTTTTAAAAAATATTTTTAGGATATAATGTCTGTCTCAGACCCATTTCACTACATTATTGCCTGATTTTCATAATTATGATATAAAAAGCATGCTGTTTTGGGCTGCAACACTGAACACAGGCTGTAGCAAACAGACCTGATTGCCTTCCACGTGGACTAGATTTGGGAAAACCTTGATAATGGGAATAAGGACTCAGTTGGAAAGTGAGTCTAAATAAGATTTCTAAGCATTGTTTACATTGCTTTATGTATCTCACATACTCAGTTTGCCTGAATTGGCTGTGACCCATGGGTGAAGATTTCACTTCATGCATGTAATTGTAACTCAGCCACCTCTGAGTTTGCAGCCACACAGTAACCAGTGCACAACCCACCTGCTGTCTCAGCCTAGGCCAGGCTGATGGATGTCATGAAGTTATGACAGGATCTGTTACTACCCATGCAAAGGAAATAAATCCATGCTCAGACTGTCTGCTCAGAGCTGACTTTCCAACCAGAGTGATTTGCAAAGCATGCACTGAGCTTTGCGATCCTTGTGGTCCTTTTTGTTTTATCAGTGCTGCAGGTGACTACCAAAAAATGATATGATAAATTTATGGGCTCCTCCAGCTTCACACAGGGAATCTATGGCAGAAGCTCAAATACAACCACTTAATCTACCTCCTAGCATGTTCTTTAGCCTGCATCACATCTGTCTATTTGTCACATCTAACAGTATTTTGACCCAGTAATTTTTATGCCTCTTCCCTCAGTGAATACTTTGCAAACAAAGTAGAAGAAGCAAAGGAAATTGAAAAGCAAGAAAAAGAAAGAGAAGAAGAAAAAAAGGAAGAAGAAGCAGCAAAAGTCACTCCTTCCCCTGTTTCGTGCCCTCCAGCCCCATCATCTAAGCCAAAAAAGAGAGGAAAGTCAGGTTTTACTTAATATTTTCTGCAATACAGATGTTGATAAAGGTCCTAAAAGACACCCTGGCTCATGTTCAAAGGGTTTGGTTACTCTCTCCTGACCTTTTTGATCACAGCAGCTTCTGCAGCAAAATGAGGGAGGGGAAAATACAGTTTCCTCATCATTCACATGCATTGGTTGAACAGAGTTTCTGCCTTTGTTTTACAGTTGGTTTAGACAGGAGGTTATTATTCTTCAGAGTGAGGAATAAGAATGGAGGAGGATGCAAATGAAGAATAAAAATGAAAATGATAAGGAAAGAAAAGGAAATCACAGAACTGAGTGGTAAAAAGGAAATAGAATTAAGATAGAACCTGAAAACAATTGAAAGAGGAAGGAAAGTTTCCTTCTAACACTGAGAAAAGGAGGAAATACAGAGAAAAGCAAAAGAGAAAGAAAGAAGAGGGTGAGATGGGAGTGAAGGGGTAGTATAGAGTAAAAGGAAGTAAGCAAACATCCTACTAAAGCAAAAAGGAAAAAATGGTGTGAGACTAGAAAAACAAGGTAAGAATACATAGCCAAAACCAAACAACCCAAAGAAAGAAACCACCATGTGTTATCTCCATCCATACATTAAACTCAGACAAAAAAGTGTTGTTGTCATTTGTTGGAAGGGCAGAAAATTTTGGCAAATTATTTCTTATCAGTTTAGTTGCAACTATCATATACTGTCAGTAAAAAACCTCCTACTTCATATGTTGGATGTGTGCACAGTAAATTCACCTTCGACCTGCAATTTAACTTCTGCAGTTGTCAGGTCCATCCAGATATCATGGTGGTGAATTTGATACTTGAGTCAAGCTTCTGCTGATACATCTGTTATGTGTTTTCACTAATTGTGACATTGACTGCAATATTATTGTTAGACTCAGTGCCTGACTATTTGGAGCCAATATCAAACAGTCCCCAGTGCAATGGTTCTTGGGAATCAGATCACTTATTGCAGCTTCAGCAGGTGCTCCCTGTAAGTGTTCATGTGTAGGAAACAAATATGGTAGTGGGAACTGCTTGGTTTAAAGCATTTTGGACAAAGTTATTGTATCTGAAAGGGAAATAAATTCTTAGGAAAATTTAATGTGTAATATTTAAAATACCTGTTTTCTCTTTAAGAATTTCAATTGTAATAGGCCTGAATTTTTTTTTTTTTTCACAGTCATTATTACAAGAAATCAAGTATTTGTACTCCCAGTCAGGTTATAATGTAATGCCGTTTTTTAATGCAAAATCTCAACATTTAAGAAGCACAATAAAGAGGACTGAAAACATGCTTTTGAAAGGAACCTGAAAAATTATATAATGTTATTGTATTCAAACACAGATAAATAAAAAATACATATTTCAGTGGCTGAAAGATCTGCAAAAAAACAGTCTTGAAATACATTTGAAACTAGAGTGAGGACAGATACTCTTCTTACTTGTAGGGTCACTGTATAAAACAGCCGACAAAATTAAGTTTAGATGAAATAAATTATTGTTTTTTAGTGCATTGAGTACACACTGAAATGACAATACCGTATTTACTCACATAACTCTGATCCACAAGCATATATTTAGAACCAAGAAAATATTTAGCTACCACTCTCTGTGTTGTAGGAAAGAAGGTGTCAGTGGAACCCATCCCACCTGCAGAACCTGCTGAACCAGTGCTGTGTGGCAGCTTGGCCATTGGGGGAACATCACTTGCCATAGCCAAGGCTGGGGCCACCGTTAGCCATGTCCCATTGTACTTACATACTGCACTGCTGAAACACAATCAGGTACGTGTGGCTTTTGTCATTTCCTTTATTTCATCCCAGTTATCATAATTATTGCAGCCAGTTGTGACAGTGTTATTAAATTTGCCTCATAGAATACACCCTTAACACCATTGTGTTCACAGTTTTTGCAGTTTTTGAACCCTGCACTATAACTAAAATATATAAGAAGTTATTCTGATTTTTACATTTTTATTTTCACCTGGCACTCCCAATTACAGGAGTCACCTAAAGAAATGACTTTACCACTCCCAATGGTTACTCTGTTGAACTGTGAAAAAAATTCACCTACAAAGCTGAAATTAGTCAAAGAAGTTATGCTTATACCACCAGTTGAATTATCACTCAAACAGGTACTGTTTCTTTTTTTTATAAATGTATTCTATAGACATCATACTAACTACATATGCACATAAGTATATAGGTCCTTCCAATGTAGTCCTTACAAACTATATTTTTCATTTTTGTTAGCTTACAAGGCCAAAGTTTTAACAGATGTTAGTGAAGAATTCTAACACTAATAACATTAAATTAAGTAAAAGGATAATTTAAAAGAAGAACCATGAAGATTTAAGTTAAAAATGGATGTTTGTATAGAGGAAAAAATCAGTGCATTGAAGAAGATGTCAAGGAATTGTATTACACAATAATAAATATTGCATTAGTAGATTATAAATATTACCAGTTGTTTGATATAGCACACAAAACAAGAGAACCCATAACAAATTCACAGGAAAGCATAAAATATTTGGGAATAATTTGCTTTAAAATGAAATTGTGACACTAGAAGGGAATACAAAGAGCAGGAAGGATGGGTAAGACAGATGGGATCAGCCCTCTCTCTTTTTATTTAGCCATGTGTTGCATTAAAGAATGTATCTGCACAAGATGCCTCCATTAGGGCTGTGATTCCTACTTTGTGTGCTGGTGACCTGAACAAATAGCTGAGCTTGATTCTCTTTCTTTTTGCTTTTCCTTTAACTCTTCTGGATCGTCCCCCAGAGCTGTTAACAAGGTCACTAATTCTGCCCCGTTCAAGCCAGGGTGCCTCGCAGTGCCCGTGGGAGAGGAGGAAGGCGTTTGCTGCAGTGCAGAACACGGAGCTGTTTGTCCTGTGGTGCTGCCAGCTCCGGCTGACTTCTGCCCCCTTCAGTATTCCTTTACTGGCACAGTTTGAGAAAATCTGAAATGTCCTTAACGGAGTTTGCACTCAACATTTACTAGCTCAGCTGAAAAGGAAAAAGAGCCTTGCATTAAAAGCAATGAATTCATTTAATTGAAGTGTTCTCCAATATTTAAAATCAAGACAGTGGTTTGTTTTTTTTCCCTGCTTCTTGGAAGTATTCTGAAGGTAAATGTGCTCAGTCTTAGGCAGAGTCTCAACTGGGTACAGGGATTATCACCTTCCCACTTCTCAGATCTAAATGCAGACCCAGATATTTTTTACTTGTCAGATATCTGAAGGGCTACTTTTGGGGAGGAGACTGCTTTCCTTGACATCCCATAATCAAATATTCCTACTCATTCCACTGCTACTAACCCTTTATTGTTGGACACTTGACTGCATTTTGTGGATGGAGAGATTGTGTTAAGGAGTCTGTAATGGTTTGGGCTTTTTTTGAAGACTTTATATTAAAATTTGCATTTAGAATAGATGTTGTCTCTCTTTGATTTAAGCTGCTAAAATGAATTAATATAACTTTCTTTTGAAGATTACTGTTGTTTAATTTCAGGGCATAGAAAGAGTTCTGGATATTCAGAAAGAAATTACAAGACTGTTGGAGTCTCCAGGCAAAATGGTACAATAAAAAATGTGTTACAGTGAGATGTACTTCATTTGATCTTTTTACTACCACATGGAACACTTAGCCTGTTACAGGCTCGTGACACAGGATAGAGGATGTGTTCCTCTGACAGATGAATAAAACATTGGCCATTTGGTGATACTAAATTAGAAAATTTAGAACAGAACATTTTTCTAAGCATAAGGCTTTCTGTTTACCCAAAGAAATATACTTGGAGTGAATGGTATCAGAGGGTATATACAATATATAATCTGACTTTGCTACACCTCTCACATAGAACATATCTTATTCCAGGTACTATTACTGTAGCAGTAAATCAGTCTCAGTGTGTGCATGTGCTTTTTGGAAAGCAATGTTGTTGTGTTTCTCCAAGTACAGGGTCTAGATTCTCATTTTTGAGATCCCCTGTATTTTTGATGGGCTGGGTGAGAATGTCTTGAAAAACAAATGACGGTTGGACAGATGTCCACATAGAAATAAACATTTTAAATTAGTAACCACCACAAAATAAAACTATTAAACCGTTAAATAAAGCTGTTTCCTAACTGAAATATTTACAGTTTACAGTATTTACAGTATTTTTGACCAAAATTCAGTCAATCTTTTTCTTTTTCTTCTTTTCTTTTTTCTTTTCTTTTCTTTTCTTTTCTTTTCTTTTCTTTTCTTTTCTTTTCTTTTCTTTTCTTTTCTTTTCTCTTTTTTTTTTTTTTTTTTTTTTTTTTTCTTTTTTTTTCTTTTCTTTTCTTTTCTTTTCTTTTCTTTTCTTTTCTTTTCTTTTCTTTTCTTTTCTTTGTCATCTTTATATTTTTCCATGGAATTGATTTCTATCTTCTTTCACTCCAACAGTCTGGTTCACAAGCAGACAGTAAGAAAGGAAAAGCACAAAAAGCTCTGGTAAGAAAAGAGATTTTAACTCTAAGCTTTCAACAAGGTATTAACAGCAGCAGGGAACTTAAAATGTTCTTAAGAAAGGAAGCATTAATCTACATTGCCGTTTCGGAAAGGTCAAGGCAAGACTTAAATATTCCAAATGCTCATATTTTACATAATAATTTAGATTCTTCTGACTATAGCTTCCCTTCCTGGGGGCAGTAGAGGAAATAGGGGGAAATTGCTGGGGTCTGATCATTTTTCTCCTATAGAAATCCTGGTAATTTATCCAAATGAGCATTTTGCAGGCCTGTAGCATCAGCAGAGAACTTTTGATCATGTAGACCATAAAACTGTTACCTGTAAGATCTGTGGATTGTGCTGTATCCTAGCCCTGGGAGCATAACTCCCCTCTTTATCCTGCTGCCTTCAGTGCCCAGGTCCAGTGTGAGATCACAGAGAATGGCAGACACAAACCAGTAGCTAAAGGGCAGCACTCACAATATTGCACAGGACATTGTTTTACAGGGCTCAAATGATCTTTTTTATCCCTTCAAAACTGGTAGTTTGTTGATGAGTTTTCCAGATAGTGGGATGGAAATGCCATGCAGGTTTTGCTCTTCATTCTGAGAAGATCTAAATATTTTTAGGTGAAAATCATTACTGTTGAGAAGTATAAAAAAAGAAAGGATGAACAAAAGCTTTCCTATTCTATTACTGCTTAAACAGCAAAAACTCATCATCATTAGGATTCTGGCCAATGTTTTCCTGGTGGGTAGTTTCCATATTAGTACCACAATGTGTATTGCAATCATAAGGTAGAATATTTCTGTAAGATATACACAATTAAAACAATGCATTAGATTCTCTGAAAAAAAAAAATCCATTTATTTCAGTAGGAGAAAACTAAAGAAGACTGCAGTGAAGCTGAATTTAAAACTGATAAAGGCACCATGTTAGTTTGAACATTTTTGTGAGGAAAAAAAAGGAGAAATGACAAAGTAGGCAGTGAAGAAGAACTTATTTAGGTTAAGGAAGTAAAGACTAGACAGAGAAATATGTTTTTATACAGATAAACAATGCTTTTAATAGATTGTAACAAGGCACAGCATATGGACATCTTGAAAACCACATGAAACTGCAGATTTAACCTCTATCTGAAGTGCAGAATCTTTTGCTGTCTACAGCTACATCTTTATAATCCAAAATTCCCAGACTTTACAGTTAAAAATCAGTGTTTGGAAAACCTACAGAAAAACTGAGAACAGAAGGAAATATGTGAAATATTGGCTCAATACAACTCTGCTGGTGGCTGATGTCCAGCAATACTGTTCCTGAAGCAGATAACTGTGTGCAGCTGGGCTGGAGGTGTTTCCCCTCTATGAAATTTGTTCCTTTTAGAAGTCCTGGGAGATTCTTGAGGTTTCTTGAACACTCCCCAGAGTCAATATGAGTGTTGTAGTTGAGGATTAATGAGTAAAAGCTATTTAAAAGTGGAGGATGTGTTTTTGTGGCAAAGGGTTGGTCCATAGCACCAGAGCATTTATGACAACCCAGTGGTTGTTAAGAGTGCCTTTAAAATAATTTTTTAAACCAGTGCTAGCCATATAAGACTGAGATCTGCATGACTGGACATATTTCCAAGGACTATTGCTCTCTGCTCATTAGCACTTGATAATCCCTCTTTCCTAGAGAATTGTCCTTAAAGCTGCCAAGGAGATTGCTGAGAAGAAAGTTATTTGATGACTAAATGCAGATTGAAATGACAATGGAAAAAAAACCATAAATATGTATAATATATATGTGTGTAAATAAAGTGATTATTTTTGTTTTGCTTTCAGCCATCATCTGTAAAAAGAGTGTCACACTTAGGCTGCCTGACAACAGGATATGATAGTCTAGAACAACTGCTACTCCAAATGCAAACAGCTTGCAACAATATAGGTCTGGAGCTAGGAACAGACATGTACTTAGCAATAAATTGTGCTGCCCATGAATTAATGGATTATGTAAGTTACTTTTCAATTTTGATTTTCTTGGGTTTTAAAATAAATGTAGCTGTTTGATAACATTATTATTATGTTGCAAACTCACCTACAAGCTCCTAACTCCATTTTTTTAAGGTAGCAAGCAAGCAAACAAAGAATTATCTCTGCATTTATAAATTCTGGCTGAATCTGCTTCGTTTCCATTATATTAAGCTACATCTCTTGTTTACTTCAAACTATCCTAACATTTGCATGTATTTTTACTGTGGTATGTTTATATACACATAAGTGCCCATCTCATTGTGCATCAACATTAATTTTTTAATTTCAGTTTTTTAATGTTTTTATTTGACAGAACCTATTTATCTCCTGACGAAATCTTACAGTTCTTGCCCCTTATTCCAAGATCAATCAGGTTTTTCTCTAAGCAGAAAAAGAAATTTCCAATTCCATTTAGTACCTCATGAGCTTTTGTGTGTTTGGGTGTTCTCTAGTGCCAAAGCTTCCAATATCTTTTGTGAAAGCAGTTGCTCTCCTGGCTGTGATATCTGTGCCCTATACCAGAATGTGCAAAATCTTAACCATTGAATTACCAGTAATTCTGTAACTTTCTGGTACTGAACTGTTAAAGCCACTAAAGCAGCAGATATCCTGGCATAGTTTCACAGTGTGCCCTTAAGATTCCTCCCAGGCTGCACTTTGTGCTTCCCAGAATGATGGGACTGGTTTTAAACTAGTCTATTTTTTTTTTTTTTTTAACAGGGAAAGAAGCAGAGAAAGTCAGTATCCTGGTTTTGAGCACTGAGGGTGCACTCCTTGCCCCAGCAGTATTTTCTTTATGAAAATGAGGGGAAAAAAGTCACTTTTTTTTCTGGAAGAGAAAAATAAGATTTTTTCCACACGAAATTCAATAAAAACGTCAAATATTGCAAACTTCATGTTATAATTGTGTCAAACTGGCAGTGTTGCCTAGAAAATTCTGAAGTAGATCTCTTTTCCTTTGGCAGTGGCATTGTGCAGAGACTTTGGCATGAGCCCACTGGAACCCACGGTGTCATTTTAGGCAGAGTTTTCTGTAACAATGTGCTGACAGCTCAGACACAGGGTGAAGCAGATGAGTGAATTCCTCCTGGCTGAAGCACACACAGCCCACTGCCTTAACAGAGATGTGTACACTCTGCTTCTCAGGGTCCTACTTTCCTTGTCTTTTATGCTTTTTATTTTACTTTCTAGGAAAAAGGAAAATACGAAATACTCACTGGAACATTCAAAAGTTCTGATGAAATGGTTGCCATGTATGTGGAAATGATTCATAATTTTCCTTTTATTATTGCATTAATAGATCCCTTAAGAAAAGAGGTAAGATACCACAGTGCAGTCCTTTAAAAACTGATGGTATTGTTCAGTGGCATATCACTGCCCTTTTCTCATTTTTACAAAACATGTAAAATACAAAGCTTCTGATTTTCAAGTTTTTAAGCACAAACTATCACTAGAAAATGCATCTAACAATTTATTTGTATATATTTTATTGGCAATATCCAAATTTTTCAGTACTTCTGACATGATTTCTGATGGAAAATCCTGGCATGAGAAGAATACAGTCAGTACACATACCTTAAAGAATTACAAGAATTTGCTTTTTTTTTTTTCTGATTCTACTAGCTAAACCACTGTTATTTTGATTACATTTTCCTCTTTATGTACACTGTTCAAATTATAAGGTGAAATTGTAAAATTCAAGTGTATTACAAAAATTAATGTGTAATAAAATATTATATTATTTTAAGCTGGAGAAGCAAAAATTTGAACATTGTTGCATATTCAGCCAAAAAATCAGAATATATTATTGCTCAGTTCTTTGTGATGGATATTTATAACCAAAGTCCTATCACTGGCAGCATTGCTTGGCAGAATTTTTCAAGTGGGAGTAAGAAACCTCTGTGATCAAAGTTAGAGGAGTTAATTAGTGTGGCAAATCAACTACAACAATAAAGCACAATAATATTAAGCATGTAATCAAGCTATAGATGGATAAAAGAGATTGTATAACCTTAAATATTCATATTTATACATAAGGTTAAATCTCCATGTGTTAAAAAAAGAATAAAAACTTAATTGCTTCAGAACTTAAAATTGTAGGCTGCGATTCTGCAGTTGCACAGCTTAATAAAAATTTGCTCTTGGTGTCAAATTTCACTTTTTCTTCTTAAAAATAAATACAGGGAGTTCATTTTCATGAACAAAACACAAAGACTGTGATTGACAGAAGAAGCAAAGTGATGTTGGCTCTGTGAATCTGCCCAGTGCCTGAGTCAATAATTCTAAAACCAATGAACTGCAAAATCCATCTGATTTTGTCCTTAACTGGAACTTTAAAAGTTCATTTTTGAAAAACTGTGTTTAGTATTACCTCACTCTGGTTAGCCTTGCCTCCCTGTGTTGTTTCAGTCTGACTCTCTGAATTACCATGTTCCAAAACACCAGGTTATTCCCCACTCCTGCTGCAAACTTCTTGAGAATTCTTATGAAGGAAAATATTTGCAAGATGAGAATCAGCAGGAGAGTTACAGCAGACAGTGAAGTGCAGTTGGGAACAGAGTACAGGGTGAAGGGAAATGCCTCTCCTCCTCCTGCCCCTCCTCCTCCTCCCAAATCTCCCAGGTTTACCCATGCCACATCTTTGCCCCTGATAATTAGATCCTTGAGGATTAGTTCTGGTACCAATTCAATAATTCGTTGCCAGACACCAGACCACTTTGGTGCTTAAATTTAAACATTGGTTCAGGTGTCAAAATCTTCATTTTCTCTTATGCACAGGCTTGAAATCCATACAGGAATGGCCCCTGATGTCGATTGCAAGTAGATAAAATCTGATCCACAGACCAAGAGTAGCCACTGGCAGAATTGTGGAGTAGAGATGTTTTTAATGTGAGAGCTTTGCATTCTGTGGACACAAAGCAAGCAAATTAATTCTTAAATTTATTCTTTCAAATTCTTTACATATCCTTGTCCTTTATTTAGCCTGGACCATGTACCATGTGGACAATGCATTAAAGTAAAGAAACAAAGACCCTGAAGAATGGAGCTTTGCTAGAAAAGAGAGCATTGTATTCTCCTGTTCCCTATGGGTCCTGCCATTGAGTCTATATGTCCTGTTCATTATTTCATGTTCAAACAACTATGACACTTGAAATATTAATACAAAAATGAGTCCTTTGAATAAAACAATTAAAAATTATTTTGTTTCATCAAACCAAAATAAATTTCAGGAGGGAAATCAAAATAGCAGACCCCTACACTTAATTTAATTTAAATATTTTAACTATATTTGGTGCAAACAGTGTTGATTAATTTCAGATTAAAATTTATGTTTTCTAGCAAAATCTTAAAACCCAAGGAAAATCCAAGTGGTATGTTTTTCTTAGGCAGACAGATTCAAAATACAGTATAAAACGTAATATGTTTATGTGAAGGGCATATTTAGGATTAAACCCAAATTATTATTTAATTTTTACCTCCTCAGTTAGAGTTTTCATTCAGTTTAGTTTTTTAAACTCCAGCTGTTTGCTCAATTTGTTTATGCAGGACAAAGAACAGTGGAGTAGGATCTGTTGTGCCCTTGGTTCCAAATGCTTCCTGATTGCTGAAGATGCTGCCATGCAAATTTCCAAACTCAAAAATGACCAAAACTTAAACATAGCAACGTGCAGTGGTGTTGTCCTAAAATACATTAACCAAACCAAGGTGTCAGACCTCATAGAACTTACTGGAATTCTGGATGGTGAGTAGAGGGGGGAAAGGCTGAAACCAAACCCTACAAGCCACACCTATAAATATTATGTGTTTTTATTTAATTATTCTAATTAAATAAATTCTAATTTAGAAAGCACTTGTCAGAAGAAACTGAAATTCAAGTTTTGATTCACAAATCCCTGTCAAGGGGCTTAAAACAGCAGTCAAGGCTTCAACTATGGTCAGTTAATACACCCTGAATGTTTTTAACGTGGGTGCCCTTTGACATTGCAGCTAAGTGTCATGCAGTTAGATATCAGAATTAAAGAAAATAAAAGAGATGTGATCAATTCATCTCAATTTTGAGTAATTCTAGCATTAATAATTTAAAAATTCAGACACATACCAACTGTTGAAAATTAAATTTAAAATATAATATTGACTACATATTATTGAGCCTTTGTGGTAAGTATTAAGAACCTGTGCAGCTTCATATGTAAGATTTCTCTTTGTATCACATTTTCTTTATTCATTTTTATACCCAAAGAATAGCTGGACAAATTTAATATAGCTTAGTTTTTTCCTTGTTCCTTAAAAACACTCAGAATCACTGTATCAAAGAGAGTAAATAGCAACTAAAAGATTTCATTCTGTCAGGATGGTAAATTCTCTTTTGAAGAGAAGAAAAATCATTACTATAGTGAGGAGCAGATTTAAAATAAATAGCACAGCCTGATCAGACAGATCAGTGAGAGACAGCGACTAGGACAGGATGTTAGATGTTCCCTTATCCATCTGAAAATAAAACAGAATGCTAAGGTAGCAAACTAATACAGTTTACATTTTTATCACGTGGGGTTTACCCCTGTTTGTATTTAAGCTTGGATAACCCAAGGGTAAAAAAAAAGATTGAGAAGTCCAAACAATTTCTGTGTCAAATATATAAAATACACTCTAATGAAGGTGTTCCCTCCCATTATGTATAGGTCAAAGACATATTACCATATTAGGAAGTCCAGATGGAGAATCTTCAGATGAGAGCCTCGTGGATCTGGTAAGTATTGAAAACTGTTCAATTGCAGAATTGCAAAAATACTGCTTTTAACATGTAATATTTTTTAAGGAGCAAGCTTTTTTGTGCTTGAGAAAGAAACATTTTACAAAATGGGCTTTTTCTAGGGGGTTGTTTTTTTTCCCCCACAGAGAGAGGTTATTCTTTTGAGTTTACAGTGAGCACACAGGAAATTTGCCAAAGCAGGGAGTATATTTGAAAGTGTGTATGATCCATTTGCTTGCATTAGTTTATAAAAAACTGTGAGTTACTTAAAACATTCCTGCATAGTAACAGCATTTTAAGCAAATATTCTTAACACTACTATATTTAATCTTTTGCAAATAAAATTTCATTTCATATGCCAGCAAAAATTACTGTTTGCATCCGGCAAATCTCTCACTGAGAGGTTTTATTTCCCCGTTTTCCTCTTTGGAGAGATGGGGGCGTTCAATTAGACCTAGGATACCGTGTTTAATTATTGGGAATGACTTCACTTGGCCAAGTGAGGAGGTTCACCACGGGCCCTCTCTCGTTGCAGGCTGTGGGCCTGGGTGCCAGGTTCCTCAAGTTGGGAGGTCTCTCCCGCGGAGAAAGGGTGGCCAAATACAACCGGCTGCTGGCTATAGAGGAGGAACTGGCCGCGAATGGAGCGCTGCGTACGAGCTTCTTTCTTACTTTGTTTTCAGCCTGCCATGAATACGGGCACAAAGATTGGAGGGAGAATGATTGAAACTGCACCCCAGGAGGGAAGCGGAATCAAAAGGCTATAAATAAGGGCTGACAAAAAAAACCTAGGATAGCACTTGCCACAATGTATATTGTTGTCCTAATGGATTATCTGTTTACTGAATGTTAAAATAGACCCCTTCTTGAGGAGTAGCCTACATTAAGCTTTTTTTCCAGAATTAATTGGTTGGAGTCTTGAAGCCCACGGTGCAAAAGGAACAAAACAAAAAACCACGCATATAATGTGTCGAAAAGCTGCCAAAATGGAATTTTAGGCCAAATACCCCACCTCCCTCGAGGCCCGAAACATATATTGCTAACAAAACTTCATTTCACAACCCTCTTTTGTATGTTACATTTCCAGCAAAATGTGTTTGGAAAGCTACAATTGCATGGGTAAGCCTTAAATAAAACCCAAGAAAACCCCAAGTTGACGATGCACATTCAGCCTTAGCCACTTGTATGCATCTGCCTGCCTGTTTCAGGATCTGCATCTTCTTTTTACACTGTACCAAGGCACTTTTAAATGCTTAACAGTTCATTAGAGCCACTTCTCACTTGCTCAGGTATCAATCAAGCCAGAATAAAGACATGCAGTCTGAAGGGGAGGCAGAGAGACAAGGAGAGGAAGAAAGGAAGGAAAGGGTTTGCAGGAATTGTATTATGCCTAAGAAAAGGAAACACGAAGCAGAATTAAGTCATTTTCCCCTCGTTTGTAATAATTTCCAATGTTCTACACATAGAGTAGCAGCACTTGACATGCACACTATAGAACAAAGTTTTTAGCTGATTTTTTTTTATTGAAAATATTTTGAGCTTTTTTAAATCTCCCCCTTGCTCACAAATAACCATTGTAAAAAACAGAAACGTAGAAATTATTTTTTTTGCTAATAGTTTCACAGAATGCACTTTTCAAAAATAAGACATAATTATAGAACTATGAATTTTAACTGCCTCAGCAGTATTAATATATTCCCTCCTCAAATAGTATAGTCTAAACAAAGGCTCTCGAGTCTGACAAATATTTAGACCTATATCTGATGAAATGAAACAGCAGCAATCCCCGACACCGTTAATCACTTGGCAGAAATAAGACCCAGTACCTAAATCAACAGCAGGGCAATAGTGAGAGCAGGTCTGAGCTGCATACCAAGCTCTTCATTTGGCCGGGCTGGGGCTGGGAGCCCCGGGAGAGCCCGCGCCGAGGGCGCTCCGAGCGGCTCACGGCTGCGAGGTGACTCTGGGCCATCAGGAGTCCCCGAGCGTCTGAGCCTGCACCGGCCTCAGGAGCATCGGACCCAGGCTCTGCCACTGCCCGGCCCCTCTCCTGGGGCTATTCAGAGCAGCCCCGGTGGCGATGTTGTCCTGCGCGGGTGTGACCGGCTCCGGCCGGGGCGCAGCAGCCTCCCCGCACCGGCAGCGACACCGGCTGAGGACTCCGCTGGGGCGGGCGCCGTGCGCGGGGCAGAGCGGGAGCTGCTGCTGGGGGCAGCGGGGAGAAGGAGTCAGAGCTGGGAAAAGCCAGGGAGAACTGCTGGTGGCAGTAACACCGAACTGCTAGTTCGGTGAGAGCTCCCACAGTGAGAGCTGTGGGATCAACACTGCGACAGGGGCTTGTATGAGGTAGGGATGAGGCAGAGTCGGCTGAGGAACTCTGGCAAGAGCACCAGGGCAGGGGGGAAAAAGAAGGCAGCCAGGTGAGATGGTCAGTGAAGAAAGGAATGCAATAAATATCCCAGCTCAGGCTGCAGTGCACCATGTCCTGGTCCTGTAATCAGTGTTCCTTCCTTTCTATGGAAGGACCAGACTTTTAAAGGTGTTTCCAGTCTTTTAAGCATCAAGTGGCATTTTCAAAACATCTGTGTGCACCAGAGAACATTACAACAAACCCCATTACAGCAAACATGAGCTGCTTTTTTTTTTTCTTATGTTTCAGGTGAAGCAAAACTTGAATTTGTTGATTTTCCTGAAAAATCTCAGCCAGAAGAACTTCCTGATGTGCTTCCTGCCCCAGAGCAGGATTAGTTGCCTCCACAGCTCTCAGCCAGCCTGCAGGTTCACAGCCTGCCTGCTGAGCTCCCAGAGAACAGCACACTAACCTAGGCTGTCAACATTAACTTTGGGATAAATTTCTAAGAAAAAAACATTTTACTAAGAAACTCATATATTAACTATTCCTAAATCCATTTATTTTCAAGCAGTTCAGCCAAATATCTCTTAAGAGATTTCAAACACTGGCTTCTCTTTTCCCAGGGACCATTGCCTTCAGCTGAAACCAAATTAACTGAGCAGTGACTATAGTCTGAAAATACCACAAAATTCTGTGCTGCATTTACAAATTGACAAAACAAATACTGCTGTGTTAAGTCCAAAACTAAATGTTTGTTTTGAGAAAATCAGAATCTCCCTCCATACAAAGAGCAAGCTGTTGACAAACAGTAAAAAAAAAAAACATACCAAACTAACAGAACACTGCATTTTACAGAAAAACAAAGGCCTTGAGTGTTAGGCTGCTCCATCCCCCCCACCCCCTCAATGCTGCTCTGAGATCCAGCCTGCAAAGGAGATTTTGCTCCAGTTGTAGCCCTCAAGACAAGTGCATCAGTGCAAACCCCAAATGTTGGGCACAGAGCTGTGACTGGCATGAGTAGGAAGCCTGCTCCAGTCGGCAGCAGTGAGTAACAAGTCAATTCCACAAGGTCTGGGAAACTTGTCAGGAGTCTTTTTAATAAGCAACAGTGAAAAGTTAAATAATTTATGTTCTAGGTAACAAAACAGTTTAAGTAAAAGAAATACTTCTTGAAAAACATCTGGGTTTTGTATAATTTGAAAATCTCAACATATAATACAGCAACAATAATTTGAGGAAAAAATACATATATGAAATTTTGCATTTTAAGTTCAGTGTAACAGGCAACTAAGTGAAAAATTAACAACCAGAACCAACTGCCCCCAAGAAATGAAAATATCAGTGAGAGACAAATTTCCGCAAGTTTATGAACTGTATGTAATTCAGTAATTAGATCAAGTCCAAGATTTTCGTAGCAAACATGCAAAAACCACCAAAATAGATGTGAAACCACCACACTCATTACTATCATTTTATTTTTAGGAAAAGCACCAGACAGTTGCATGCAGAGCCAAACCAACAAACTCAGAACATTCACCCTTCAATACTATTACTGATTCAAAATAATTAAATAAAAAAGAATCCAAGTGCATTCAAGTACGTGCCCACCCAATTTCAGTTACACCAATCTTTAGGTAAATCCCTGATTCCATTTGTTCATTATAAAAGAATGAGATACTGTGCTGAATTTAAAGAGACTACAATGGAATGTGAATTGGCAGTGGAGCAAATCAATGATGTTCCTATCTCACCGTTGTCATAGGAAATAAGGGCTGAGGGAAACTGGGATTTGTGTTATCAAATACAGACACCTGAAGTGTCACCTAATAAAGAAATTAATGCCACCAGTGTGTGCCAGGTTCAAAGCAAGGGCTCATTTGTTAGCACTGTGAGCTTTCAGCTGGGAGTTCTCAAATGCTGATGACTCCCAATAACTTGCAGTCCTAGAATGAATCCCAAACGCAGCCCATACCCCCCGGAGCCTAAGGCAAGTTATTTTTGTGCAGCAGTAAAAAGAGACTCCGGCTGCAGCAGTTCCAAAAGCTGCTGTGTAACAGTGAAACAAAACCCAGGAGCAAATCCTCCTCTGCAAAGCTTTTAACCCAAATGAGAGCTCCAGTCCCAGCCCACAAAGCCCTGACTCTGGCTATCACTGCCAAAAATCTTGCTACCACAATGAGATGCTGCACTGCCTCTGCATTTCAGTCTCTGTCCCCTGACAATCTGAGACAGAAGGGCTGTGCTTGTGCTTTTCCTCCCCGTGTGGGGACAGCAGGCAGGGGACCAACAAGATCTTGATTTAAGTGGGTATCAAAACATTTTTAGAGCAATGTGTCTAAACACACTTTTATTAATATTTAGTAACACCCCCCCATACTGAAGCTGATGAGGGTACTGTAATCACTTACAGGGTCTAACCCAAACCTGTCCAGCTCAAGAGGGATGCAAGGGGCTTCTGGCAAGCTTTGGAACAGACCTTTCACAAGGCATCTTCTTAATAAAAGAAGAGTTAAAAAAGCCTCTTCAAATCCATTTTTAAAGGTAACTGACACTATCTAAGAAATTAATAACCATACCTGCAAAATTAAAATGGGAAAGGGATTTTGAGTGACACACAGTTATTTAACACTTCAGTGCATGTAACAAAAACTGCATACAAAAGACCATTTCAATCTGTATTATTTCTGTCTGGAGTACAGACCATGGCCCCTAGTAACACACCTAAGCAATTCACATGTCCAGATAATGATTCCCAAAAGGTACAGCCTTGCAGAGTAACAATTAACAGCTAGAACTATCTGTTTCTTTTATTTTCCCAACATTCGTTTCTTTATGCAGTGGCTTGCTTTTTTCCTCTTTCACTTTGTTCTGGTTCAGGGTGTTTTCAGACATTTGATCCCCACTGGTGGACACAGGATCTAAAACTACCACAGATTCTGTCTCTTTTTCGCTGCTAGAAGCTTTTCTTGTCAATTCTGTGTGACTAGTTGATCTAGAGGAAAAAGAATAAATATATAAATATAAATGACAGTTCACATAATCAGAAAAGCATAAAAAACACATGTCTATTAGTAGCACATATGACCAAGACAGGTCTGCTAAGCTAATAAATAGATTTATGGATTTAACAGCTGTTATGTACAGATAGCAGCACAAAAAATGCAGCAGTCACATTCCCTCTCCTGGATCATTTGTTAAGCCAGGCATGGAAGATGAAAAATGAACACACAAGGCACTGAAAAGTGGCTTCTCCACACCTCTATCCCAGAGCCACCTGCCTGGGGGCTGCACTGCATGGCTCTGAGGCACAGTGTAACCAGGTGTTCCCTTGGCTGCTGCTGGTCACACTGGGAGCAAGCTCTAACGATTCCTGGAAATTCAGCTACTGGCTTTGCTGAACTCTCAAGGGCGTTCGACCCACGCTCTGTGCTGAGGAAATGGGGCTACACCACCACTGTTTGCAGTGCAGGGATTCGTGTGCAGAAAAAGCCTCCAAGCGGGGAGGAAGGAAAGGTCAGAGACACCTGGGTTATTTGTCAAAGCTGGCATCAGCCTGTAAACACTAAAAGCACTTGTGTGTATTCAGAAGCTTTGTACTGATGTTGAAAACATGCAGGCAAATCCTTAGATTAGCTGGAATGCACCAGCAGAGAACATGGCAAACACTGGGAATGCTCGACCTGAACAAGTGGCAGAGTGGGGTGTTCCCCCTGCCACCTTAACCCTGCTGGGTGGGCAGACAGAGAGCCTGAAAGCACAGGCTTGTGCCTCCTGCACCCTGCACTCCACAGCCTGAGCCCCCAGGGCCTGAGCCTTCCAGGGCCTGAGCCCACCACAGCCTGAGCCCACCACAGCCTGAGTCCCCCACAGCCTGAGCTCCCCTGAGCTTGAGTCCCCCACAGCCTGAGCCCACCACAGCCTGAGCCTTCCAGAGCCTGAGCCCACCACAGCCTGAGCCCACCACAGCCTGAGCCCACCACAGCCTGAGCCCCCAGAGCCTGAGCCCCCCAGAGCCTGAGCCCACCACAGCCTGAGCTCCCCTGAGCTTGAGTCCCCCACAGCCTGAGCCTTCCAGAGCCTGAGCCCACCACAGCCTGAGCCCCCCAAAGCCATCAGCCCAGTGCCTGTGGGCTCAGGGCCAGGCAGGCTCAGGGCCAGCAGCCACATTGTATTGGCCCATCCTTAGGCTCGGCCTTACGTGCCACTATGGATGCACGGTCCACACTCACAGAGCCCAAACTGGGCAGGTGCTGAAATCCCTCAAGCTGGAAGGTCCTACATGCACTGTAGGCTTGTCCAGAGCCTCTTCCCTCCTTGCCTTTCCTTTTTTCCCCTAAATTTTCATGCTTATTTATAAGGAACAGTCTTCCATTCTGGTAAGGTAACACCCTTGAGAGGAAAAGGTAGAATCAACTGGAGGCCAGAGAAAGAAACGCAGCTACAGGATCCATCTGCCATAAACTGCCCTTTACTGTGACAGTCTTTGTCCTAAAGAAAATGACAAAGAAGAAAGAGGTCACCCCACTCAACGATTAGAACATTGGGTGGGGACTGCACCAGCTCCCAGCTGACGGGGAGAGAGTAAATGAACAGGTTAAAAGAAAAAAAATAATCACAGAAACAACAGTTGCTGCGCTTTACATTTCAGAAAGAATTTACTCAGCTTGCTGCTGCAGCACTGGATAAAACAAATGGAATTCCATGCTCAAGCTTTAATTACAAGAATTGTCTCTAACATTAGAATTTTGGTATAAGTTAATTAATGCAGAAATTGGCACTAATAGATACAGTTTCAGACTCATTTGATTATCATCAGAAGCTAGTGATTTCAAAAGGAAAATAATGCTTATTTTATGCAAAAGTTGTCAATCATTCCAGAAAAATACAAGGTGGGGTATTTTGAATGTTACAGCAAATTAAACTTTTTAAAGCAGTGTAACCAGAAGAGGGTTATTTTAAAAAGTGCTACTTTTGAAAAGCTGATTGCCCAACACTATAAAAATGGTCAAAGCCATAAATGCCAAGTTCATTTTTATTTCTCTTTGGAGGTAACTATCTTTCAAATCCCAACAGCTGGACTATTTAATACAATCTGGTGAATCAAAGTATAATTCTTCACTGGGCTCACAGTGGGGAGTCTGCATTAGTGTATGGCAGCATTCCAACAACTGATGCACAGCCAAACGCTCTGAAGTCTGTTTCATTTATAACAAAAATGGATAAAATGGCAATCATATTTACCACCTTCAAAGGACAGAAAAATGAAAGATGTCGATATAAAGTAGTTTAATGGAGAAAACCGGTGATTAAATCAGTGTTTGCAGCATAAAAATAAGAATTACTATCCGACTTTGTTGTACCAGTATTGCCTTCTTCAAATCCTTCACACTGGTGCAGCACCAGCCTGACAATGCTGCTGTTACAGCTGAGGCATTGTTAAAAATTATTAACCCTATTTATCAGTTATTCACAGCTTACTTTCAACAGTTTGTCAAGAGCAGAATGTTTCAGTGTGAAGAATGAATGTAATTTTGGTGCTCCTTTTCAAAAAACAGCATCTACTCATACAAATAAAGCTGGGAAAAGCAATGAGTCAAGACAGAGTTTGCCACAGTTCTGAAAAACTCAGTTTTGTCCAGCCAAGGTATTTGCATTTAGTTCTGTGCAAAGTCTCCCTCCTTGAGATTGTTAATGCTGTCATCAATATTCTTGTTATTTGTCCAACTATATATTTAAACCAGAAATTGAGACCCTAGTTCTATTGTACTCATTCACACACAGTTGTTCACAAGTCTGCATGTATTTTTTTAAGACTAAACACATCAAATCTGCACTGATGGATTTAGATGATAAATGCATTTAATTCTATGGGATATGCATTAATTCTATGGGATAATGTTCCATGCTTTGTTATGTAAGAGTATCAGAAGCAATCTGTTCTGTTTATATAGTTACAGAACCTACAGAAGGTGTCAATACTAAAGGGTTACTAAAGCTTGTGAAGTAGCACTAAAGTAGCACTGACCTTTGCATAAAATCTGCAGTAGGAATACAAAAGGACAAACTGAGGATCAGACTGTCAACTGAGACTTGATTTTCTTTGTTTCCTCTGGTAATATTAAAACCTTGGCATTATTTAACCTGGGTCGGTGTTCTATTCATAAAATCATTGTAATACGTGTCCATTAGAAAACAGATTTTTATGTCAGTATTCATTGAAAATAAAAGCAAAAACTGCAGATGTGTCTATTATTTCAGAACTCTTAACAAGGTAGGAAAATAAACCAGAGAAGACCACAGGCTAATACTGAGCAACAGTAAAAAATACACTGATTCCAAGTTTTGGAAGTCTGAGATGAACAGAGAATTCCATCACAGTACTCCCAGTATTTGTCCAACAGTGATTACAGGGAATATAAACAGTGCCACTGGTCAATTAGCCCTCTGTTCCCAACTGATAGTACCAGTGCTACCTGCAACACCAGACATCTGTGAAGGAAGTGCAAGAAACCTTCTCCATTTCAGAATGCCCCTGCTAAACCCAGCTGAGTACAAAGGTGGTCAACACAGCAGCCAGCAGAACTGAACTGCAGACAATCTTTAGCATGGAGACTGTTCCCACTTTCAGGTGCTTCTTTTGAAAAAGCTCAAAATGATCAGAAAATTTACTGAAGTGAAGAATCTTGGAGAGCTTCTGCCCGAACTCAGAGGGCACGCAAAGAGTACAAGCTAAGAAAAATGTCTCAGTAGCTTTTAAAACAGTTAAAACTGAGGATACCTCCAACTTCCAGAACATCACATTGTTTTCTTCATCTGTTGTTTAAACTAAATTGCCCATGCACAAGCTGCACTGGAAAACCTTTGCAGTTCATTCCAGCTGAGGCTGAGCTGCTCCCTGCAGAGCTGGTAGATGATTTGGGGTACTAAGATTACAGCTGGGAGAGGGAGGACAAATCCTTTAATTGTATAAAATCATCAGATTAAGACTAACCCTCTCTGTAGTGCACTCTGTCAGCAGAGAACTCTGCACCCCAGAAACACAGTGTTTACCAAGTGCTGAAAAAAACCCACCAAACAACCAAAAACCCGGGGGCAGAGCCAGACACACCTTTTCCTTCTGTAGCTATGCACTGCAGGGGGTCATGGGAACTCTTTGCTGCCAAGGAAAATAAATTGTCACCTCTTCTAAGCAGCTGTCCCAGAATTACACTCAAGCTGGGTTAAACACTGGGGAAGAGATCTGCAGAGGAAGTCACCTGCACACTGAGGTAAGGCCTCAGTTTCTCTACAGGACACACATTACTGATGTCTCCCCTCTAAGCACCACCTCAGCAAAATTTCACACATTCCAAACCATCTCCTTAATGGCTTCAGACACACAAGAACCTCTTGCACCGAAATAACACCTCACCCAGGGGTTCTAAACTCAGGTTTTCTATAGCAAGCTGTACATTAAAATCTAGGTGAAGACAGAAGAATAAACCCTGCCCTGCAAGAGACACCTGGCAATTGTGTGACATGCAGTCCTCCCGGGACGGGAAAGGTTTGCTCGGCTGCTGCAAACAGATTAAGAAACCACACCTTGGCCAGACTTCAAGGAATTGCAAATGATGAGGGAGCTGCATCCCTTAACCTCAGGTGGGAATAAGGAGAAGAGGATTTCTCATGCAGGGTATGCAGTCCAGGCAAGGCACTGTTTGTTCAGTTAACACGGGCTCCTTTAGGGAATGGAGCAGTGCAACAGGAGCAGTGTGGAGGGAAGCAGCCCCCGCTGCAGAGCACACGGCTCGGGGTGATTCGCTGTGGGGCCCCCCAGGACATCCAAAAACGCTGGATCACATGCCCTGGTTTAGCTTCACTCATGCAACGAACCAAGGGATCCAGGATGCACTAAGGGCACTCCAGAGTACAAATCAAAGCACATAGCAAAGGCAGACAGTGAGAGCTGCTTCAGAAGTGCTCTGCTGATCCAACCTAAGCTGCTTCCAGGGAAGCCCAGAGAACTGCCTATTTACAGAGCCGAGTTGTCAGACCTGCTGGCCAGATGAACTCCCCTCTGCTGCCTGCTTCCAAGGAGCCCTGTTCCAACAGGGCTTTCACACCTCGGAGTCTGGAGGCTGCTTCTACCAACCTCTGCTGCAAACAGGACCCAGGAGAGAAAAGAAAAGCAATTGCTCTGTAACACGGTGTGGGGCCTGCAGGTTATCCCTGCTCCTCCTGCCAGCCTGGCCACACAAGAGTAGCAGAGCCCCAGCACCTTCTCTCTTGCTGGAAATCCATCCCCAAGGATGAGAGCTCCCAGTTAAGCAGGTTTACACCAGTGACTCAGTGCAAGGAGGCACTGCAGCACTAAGGACTCTGGCCCACCATGTTTTAATGCTTTAAACAGACAAATTAAAGTGAAATGTGTCTTTCGAGATGTCACTGAATAGGCAAGCTGAGAAATAAATTGAGCTGCACATATGCTTTTATAACACATAACGACTGTGACTGTCAACACAAGATCCTTTCCTCAGTCAATTCACCACGCATTCTGCGAGACCTTGGGGCCTGCAATTATTTCATTTCCTTCTTGTAAATGCAATTTCCACTTGGTTCGGTGGAATAAAGGTACAGAAAAGGTGGCAGGAGTTGCTTGTATTTTCTGGTCTGTTCAAAATCATAGAATCCACAAACTACAAACACAATTTTCAGGAACAACCTCATCTTTCTGTCAAGGGTAGGCATTCAAGAAAATGCAACGGCATTATTCATGTCAAAACAACTGTTGAAAATATCTTTATCTTTCTGATTAAATTAAAATGGAGATCGTTTTTCTTCTAAGGATACTTAAATGAAATAAAAGGAGAAAATACATATGATTGAAAATGGCATTCTGCTTTTAATTGTCTGTGGGAATTAAATATAACTGTAGAGCACAAAAGGAAATTGGGCTCTTTATCCACTCAAAAATAAATGATCAAAGTACCTGCATAAGAGTGAAGTATCAGTTCATAAAAATAGATGCAAACTGAATATTCAGTTCATTTGTCATGACTTCCTCCTCTGAACAAAGCAATGGAGACTTGCTAGAATTGATACTGGTGGTATTTTCCAACTGACAGAGCAGGAAATCAGAAGTTTAATTAGCCATAACTACAATATTTTGCCAATCTGATTTGTCTCATCTCTCTCCTTTTCTTGAAATGACAAAGTGACAAGCAACCTGGCAAGGCAACAGAAGCAAGTGCACAGTGACCCTAATTCCAAAAGGAGCCTGGTATTGTTGGAGAAGAAACCAGTCCTCCAGGGAATCTGATATAAATATTCCTGAAGTAGGTTTAACTCCGATGCAGGTTTCAGGTCTTCAGTTTGCTGTGATGAAAGATTCTGCTGCCCATCTGTGCAAACACAGCACTTTTTTTTTTTTTTTAAACTTGAGATTTCAAGGTAATTGAAAAATTTTACCAACATATTTTTCAGAGTAACAGTCAGGACTTGTTTTGGTTCACCAGAAACTGCCTTGCATATAGAGCAAGATGACTCAAATGATTGTATTTTTTAAAGTATTTGCCAGAACTATTTTTAATCAAGAGTTAACAATATACCTATCATCCCTCTTCAGGATATGGAAAAAACCCTCAACCTTGTTATTCTTCAAAATCTCTTGAGGGCTTTTTTGACAGAGAAGATGAATGGTTTTTTGAAGAATGTTCACAGTTTTTAAAGGGAAAGAACTTTATTACAGAGAATTTAATTTCTCCTTTTACATGAGACTGCAAATTATTTGGGGAGTCAGTGGTACACAGCTGCAGACTGTACATTTATCTTGTTAACCAAAACTGATATTAAATCACTTTCCAAACAGACCAGCTAAACACATCTTGTACTATAATATATCTAAAAATCCATATTCTACTTACTGTAAAGTAGGCTTGGAGCCCGTAGCACCCTTAGGCTGGTTGGGGACAGGACCTGAGTTGGGGACTTTGGAGGTGAATTCTGTCTCCACATCTTTCTGGTTCAGGGCTGCCTGTGGGGCACTGGCTCCCGAACCCAGCACAGGCAGAGACTTTGATTCTGATGTGGCCAAGATTCCAGTGGGACCTAAAATCCAAAGGAAGTGTAATGCTTCTGTTATCCAGAAACAACACAAGAGCAGAGCAGAACTCAAGCTAGCTGCAGAAATCAAAATGGAATTTTAATGAACAGCGTCTAGTGCAAGAGAATATCAAAATACTGCATTTGCAGCTTCTGCTCTCCCCACCAAGGTTTTCCCTTTCTTGTAGCACAGGCAGCACTTGCTGTGTTGATCCTCCTGGCCTTCTGGGGTGGGAAGTCCTGCTGCCCACACGGCCCTACCCAGGCACAACTCTGGTGCCCGCCCAGCCTGATTGCAGAAAAGCCTGTTCTCAATACTAATGAGGAGTCAGGGAACTGTCTGCAAAGTCCAAGATAAAACTCTCCAGTGACATTCAAACCAGCCACACCTGCACCAACTATGGCATGGACCTACACTTGCACAAATTGTGTTTGTAGCCAAGCAGAACATCAAGAGTTTCTTACAGAAGATGACAGTAAAGCACAGCGTAGAAACTGCAAACTCCTGGTCTGCAGAGGAGGGTAATTCAAATCACCAGTCCTAAATCTCATTTCTCTGGCTGGCATTACTTTCAAGAGTGTTTTCACAGTAGGTTCAAGCATTAACTCCAGCAATAACATCTGAGCTCCAGGATGGGAAGAGGAATCTGAGTGTATGTGTCTGTGTGTGCAGAAAATCCTGACAGAAAGAAGCATTTCTTGGAGACAATTGGATGAAAAGCAACAAGTGAGACAGGGAAGAGAGCCAGTGTAGAAGAAGGTGAAGTTCTCCATAATGGCTGCAATGGCAGTGGTCTGGAAGAGAATGGAAAGCTTCCAGAGTCACTTAATGCAGGGAGAGGAAGGGGACTCCTTTGAAGTCCAGCACTTACTGCCACTGTCCTGGTCAGTGGTCACTTTCCGGCGTCGCAGGACTCGTTCCAGCTCTGTCTCACCACTGTCTGTTTCAAGGGACTTCAAGCTTCGGGAACTGGTGGATTTATTCAGTGTTTCCTACAGCAAGAAAAAGGCATGAGAAGCTCTCTGAGGGCAGATTATGCCTTGCCAGGCAGCTCATGTGCACAACTTCAGAATCTTTCACACCGCAGCTCTAGAGCAGCGTGCCAAGCTCTTCCGTCGGTACAACAGCAGCATCTGGGATCTGCTCACCATCCCACCCTTACCTGGATCAATGATGATGGGATAAACCACATTTACTACACATTAGGGGGTTGGTACCAGGTTTAAGAGAGATGCCCTGGCCCAGCCACTAATAAACAAATTCTGATGTTTGCGGGAAACTGCCAACTTCCTCCATCTTAACATTTGCAGGATCTTAAGAAATTGCTAGAGAGTTATCATGCACATAATTAACCTCTGTTAACAAAAAGCCAAAGATCCATCTTTTACTGCTCCAGTGGGTTTTATATTTTAGCATGGTCCTGTGTTGCTGCATCCTGGTGTATACATGTATCTGCATTTATCAGCTACAACTACAGCATATTATATCCTAAAAGGTAGCTGATCTGCCATAAACCTGACCCTATGTCTATACACTTCAAGGTTTCTCCTTTGCACAGAGTTAGATCTCAAGCTGAAACAGTTTTTTATACATACAGAACAGAAATAAATGCTGCTACTGCCTTATGCCAAGGTTAGCATGTGGTATCAGTGAAGCTGCAAGTCCAGGAGCACTTTCCTTAAAGTGGGAGGAAAAGAGGCTTTAAGCAAAGCCTGAAACCTCACAAACTTGCCTACAGGAATTTAAACATGCATTTAGTGCATACTGCACACATTTCCCAACTCACAACAATCAGTTGCTGGATCAGAACCTACTTGATTGTTAAATTTGCCCAAAATATTTATAATGCAACTGGAAATTTGGTACCCATATACTATTTCATTCTCACTCTGAGTCTTCCCATAAATCTTGTTTACTCAGCCTTCCAAAACATCAGACTCATACAGCATTTTTCCAGACCATAAATAACATTCTATTGACATCTTTTGTTGATAATCACATAACTTTTGAGCAGAAATAGCCAAGGACAAAAGGAAATAGCACTGCAAGTTGCAAAAGCTGTGCTATTTTCAGGAGCCCTGCAAAGAAGCTCTTAATTCTTCACTCCTACCTAGAAGTTAAAAAATTTTCCTTCAAAACTATTTGAAATTTAACTGAGCAGGTTATTCATTAGTAGTATGCTCCAGATCTGTACAAATGTACGTGTACAAAAGCAACTTAAAAAAGGGAGTCACTCAAACGCTGGAATTTGCACAACATAAATGTGTTTTGTTTGTAACAATTATACGGAGGTCTACACAAAATGCATAATTAGCATAGTAACAACAAATGTTTACTCCATCACATTCCACCCCCATGTTTGTTGTCTGACTGTGCATAATCACTGCTCTCAAGAGTAGACTGGAGCTGCATTTTATACAGTTTGTCTTGCACTGCAAATACCCTGAAAGGCTCAAAAGCACCGAGCCCAACACACAAGTGCAGTGCCTGCAGGTTTCTCCCTGCTCCCTCTGAAGTGCACAATCAAGAGTCCCCTGATGTCAGTGACACAGTGCTGAAGAAATAAAACAGCTATTAGAGAACGAAAGGACCCTGGGCAGGATAGCTCTGTCCAACCCTCACTGGTCCAAACAGCACACCACATCCCACTATTCCTGTAATTACGGAGTTCTGCTTAAAGCACAGTCTCAGTGTTGCATTTCATTCCTTTCCTATTTACCACCGCATTTAATTATGTGTCCCTCTAATTAGGGCTCAGCATTAGGGTCTGGTGACTCTCTAGACCATTTCTTCCCTTCTTCCCCTGCTTTCACATGACTGGAGACCAGCAACTTCAACCCATCACTGGTGCCCCACTGGTGATTTTAGATCACAGCAGAGGCTGTGGCTACGCTCTTCTGTACTGTCTTGCATCCCCCAAAACACCACTGAACTTTTCTGTAAAGGCTGTTTAACCACAGGATGATGAGAATGATTAGCTTCACCTTCTGCAGAGTGCAGAATTTGCTTCAATACTGGCAGAATTTCATCTGACATGCCAAAGTGGCACTTCAAAAGCTTCAGGGTTACAGGAGTCAGGGAGCAAGAACTCCAGCTCCTTCTGACTGGTACAATTTTAGCTCTTGTGCAAAAGAAGCAACCAGGTAAAAACAAGCACTGCAGCACAGGAGTAAGGGACACAACAGGAGCAAACCTAGCACACTGCTCTCAGCTGGACCGAACATGCCTGATGTTTTTATTTTGCCATAAGGGGTTATGTGAACACCTATTCAGAATCCATTTTTTCTACATATAAATGCAGTCAGACCAGAGCTATTACTTTATTTAAACTTCACATACACTAACAAGAAATCTGATACCACAGGAAAGAGACCAGTTGATGAGGCCAACTCTACATCTACTACATGTGCAGTCCAGGGGCTTTGCTCTGGACTAGATACAGATAATCAGCTGCCTCTCCATCCCTAAGCATCCCCACCAGGAGTATTTGGAACGTTTCCAAAGAATCTATGGCAGACACAGACCACAAAATCCCCTCTAGTGGCAGGAGCACACAAACCCAGAGCAGAGTGCAAAAACAAATTCTCCTAGCAAGACCAAAACCAGTCCTTAAGTCAAACCAAAGTCAAAGGTAGAACTGGGGGATTTGCTCCAGAACTGCTCTATGGCTTCAACCCAAAATGCAGAAGTTTCACAGTTTGCACAGAAGGCCCTGTCAGCTCAATGACAAGAAAATGAAATATAATACGAAAGGTCTCTTACCAGAATCCCTTTTAGTTCTTTCATTGCACTTTCAGAGGGCTTTGGTGTTTCTGGCTGTAAACAAACACAACACACAAATGTTAAAAGCTACATGAAACGGCCCAGGACAGACTCTGTACCTGCAGACAGACCTCACACAGGGGCTGCTGCCCATGCCTGTGGGTGTGTGACACTCCTCTGTCCCCTCCTCCCATGGGCACAGGGCTAACATTCCATCTATTTCCTTACTCAGATAAAGAGAAGAGCCTCAGCTCTCAGCACTGTGAATCACAGACTATACATAAAGATGATGCTTTTGTGAAGGAGGTAAGCAATGTTCTACAGTAGCCATATTCAGGTATTAGGTGTAAGTGTTGCATAAAAGAAAAAAAAAGTGCTAATGCAGTCTACTTGTTGACCATCCCCTTTAACCACTTCAGGTATTCTCTCTGTGCTTTCTGTTTCTTAGCAGCTGTTTGTAAACAAACTTCTTTTCTGTGTCAAACAAACTGGCCTTTATAACTTACTGCTGCCTTCATTTTTTCTGTTCTTCAGGTACATGGTGATCTAATTCATTTTATCCAAAATCAAGCAAAGTAAATGAGGGGAGCAAAAGGTATTCTTCTGAATATGTAACAGAAAATTTATTTTTAGTGTAAATTACTGTACTTAGCTAAAATTATTGATCTGCTACTTATTCCAAACCTTTGTTTTAGGCCTGCTTGACTGGTTGACTGGTCTCAGGTGAACTCCCTTTTTAATCCTGTCCATCATTTCTTCCACAGCTTGCCTCTTCAGATCTGTGACTTCTTCACCTGCTAAAAAAGTCAAAGAGCAGATCACGTTTCAGAGAGGAACTGCAGAGAGCTGGTACAAAGTAAAAACCACGTTCTCGTTCTGAATACAGGGATCTTTGCTATCAGCTCAGCTGTGCCAGCTCCTCAAGGATAAAATACCAATCTACACTGAGGATCCTGAGTTTGCAAATGCCCAACTGCAGAAGTTTGGACAGAAGCAGAGCCCACATCTGAAAAATGCAAAGCTCCAGGAACTGTTTGGGAATTGCAAAAGCTCAGTGCTCTAGGCTGAAGCACCAGGGACTGAAAGAACACAGCTCTGCTTCCACTGTGGCTCAGCAGAAATTCCCACAGCTCCACTGACACAGGAGAAGCTGATAATGCCCCATGACAGTGACTCCCAACCACGTCTCCCATTTCTCATGGGTTTGAGGGCCTGGCTGGAACAACACACCAACACCTCAGCCTGAACTAAACCCACCCCTTCAAAAAACACTGCATCAAGTTAAAGGGAAAAACTGAAATACCATGAAAGGAAATGGCTGCTTTTTCAAGAGATTTGGTGTCAGGACTGCAAAATATTCAGATGACATGGGAAGCTCTGTGATGAAACTAAATAATACCTGTTAACTTATCAGCATTCTGGATTAACAAAAGAAAAGACCCTTAACATACCAGAAAGGGGAGGGGGGGAAGAGCACTTAAAGCAAATACTTGGGGAAATGGGGTTGATGCTATTCAAAGCTGCAACCTTGTACCTTATGTAACAGGAATTTTAAAAAGACTTCTGCTCTCTCACTTGTCAGGGTACTATTGATGATTCATAGAAATGTGGTTTCTGTATGCTCAGCTGATTTAATGTCAGGCTTTAATTTCACAAACAGGCTGTTTCAAATATAAAAGCTTAATTGGTGGTATAGGATAGAAACCACTCATTCTAAGTCCTTAAAAGGGGTTAAAACAAGCCTCAAGTTTGATATAATAACTAGGTCAAGAAAGAACTTTCTCCATTTTTTAAATTTTTATTTTAAGAACAGCTCAACTATTAAGAGGAAAAGCTGTTTATATGTAATTGAAGAAAGGTCAGAACTGTTACTTTACTAATAAATAATGAAAGAACGGGGAGTAGAGAACTTGGAGTGAATTTCACAGTATTTCCTGCAATCACTGTTTGTGACAGTCTCAACAAAAAAGTGTAATCAAAATATCTAGGATGCTTCAAGGTACAGAACCCTGACAAATCAAGGCACCATAATTGGACTTCTACTGAAAGATAAGACTGACCCTTCATCAGAGATCTCAGTACAAGGTCACCTCTCTAACTATTCTATCCAGACCAGCAACCTTGTTTCTCTCAGACTGGTGACCAGTTCCCAGAAATTCCCCCAGGGACGTGCCCAAGTCACTCCATTCCTCAGTTCCTCACCTGAAAATGGGAGGAGTAATACTTTCTATCCCCCCCTTCCTGCCTGTTGGTTCCATGCAACAATCCAGCCTGACTTACATACCATTAGTCTGAGAACAGCAGGGGTTTTTTTAACAGTTATATCCTATAATTTCAGCCAGGTTCCCTTCTTTGTTTAAGTGGCAGCAAATGAGTTAAGCAATTCACTAAAAACAAACTCCTGCTGTTTCAGAAGGAAGAGAGAAACAGCAAGAACACCCTTGGTTATTTAACTGGCAATGCCTGTCTAACTAGCTCGGACTCCTCAGGCACTCACAGTCATTTGTAAATCAGTACTTAACTCCTGTTCTCAACCTACTAAGTTTCCAGCTTCCATTAACAATAAAATGCAATTTCAGCTGTTGCTCTGCATGCAAAGTAACAGCTTAGTGCAAGACTGTTTTGTTTTAGGTTTTCAGTGTTATTAAAGGATTAGAATTACAGTCAACTCTGAGTGGTAATTTCACAAGATATGAATTGAGGGATGAAAACTGAAGTATTTAACAAACAAGCTCTGTGGAGAGGCTCTGGACAGAAGAAATTGCCATGTGGAAGTTCAGAAATTTCTCTGTATTATGCTGAATATAACCTGCTCTCTGTTTAATGCTCATAGGTTTGGTCTTCTGCCTCTTCCAGGTAACCCATGGAAGCAGAAAGCCCTGCACATGCTGCAGCTCAAGCAGGAAGATTAGAACTTTTCTCCAGTTACAGCAAGTGCTAGGTCTTCCCTTGAGGTTTTTGACCTGCAGTCTCAAAGACTGTTCATACTCCAATCCTTTTGGAAAAAGTAAATTGGATGCTGATGACCAGTTCAGTTGTGGAGGCAGAGATGGTTATGAGGGCCACACAAATTTACTTGGGATCTCGAGGAAGTTTGCAGTAGAATACAACAAAATGTTTCAGTTGGAAGGGCCCTGCAGTGACCATCTGGTCTGACAGCCTGACCATTTCAGGGCTGACCAAAAGTTAGAGCATGTTCTTAAGGGCCTCAAAAACTTACAAGCTGGGGGCATCAACCACCTCTGTGGGAAGCCTGTTCTAGTGTCTGACCATTCTCACCATAAATAAAGTCCAGTCTAAGCATTCCTTGATGCAGTTTTAAACACTCCCATGTGTTCTGTCACTGGATCCCAAGGAGAAGAGCTCAGCATCTCCCTCTCCCTGTCCCTTCCTCAGGAGCTGTAGGGAGCAATAAAGTCACTCCTCAGCCTCCTTTTCTCTGAACCAGACAAGCCCAGAGTCCTCAGCCACCCCTCACAGGAATACCAAAGCTATAGTACCAGAGATACCACTTCCCATCTTGGGCTGCAATCCCGTTTCTGGACTGCAAGGCAGAGGAATGTGGGGGGACATGGACAGCTGCAGTTAATGCTGACAATCAAAAGCATCTGAACCACCACCTTTATCCTCAGGTCCTTCCCACCAGCCTTTCCTGCAGTACCAGTGCATAACCCACACGGCTTGAGAAGGGATGAGCTGTACCTGACTCCTGCTGAGGAGGTTTCTCCTTCTTGCTCACGTTGGTGTTGGAGTGAGATCTCTTGCGAATCATTGACATGAGAGACCTTGGGGAGAAATGAAACTGCACATTGTCATTCTGTCCTGGGTCACCCACTGTCAGAATGAGCCTCAACATGACACACCACCAGCCTGCTTGTACCTGATTATACAGCCACTTACAAAAGACTCATTTAATGGTTCTTGAATGCAGATGCACTGAATTACCCCCCACAATGCCTCCCATCAAAATGCACCAGAGAAATTTATTTCTTTTTAACAGACATTAGGCACAAATCAAAACACTCCAGATTTGAATATTAAAAGCCAGGGTCTCATTGTGACACATGACAAACAGAAGCTGCTCTGGCATAATAAACAGAAAGAAGAGCTGTAGATGTTGAAGTATTGTTCTCCAGAGCACACTTAAATATGGTGATCAGTATCTCCACCATTTCCAAGTTTGTAATCTTCTTACAGTGTCAAATTATTATCCCCTCACTATATTCACAACGTAAAAGTCCACACCAGCAAATGATTCATCTTCAAGAACAAGTACAAGCTCCTGAGCACATCTGATGTGTCAGTAAGGCCAGTCACTCCCTACTGAACATCATTCCTTACACAGCAGAGTGACATCCCTGCATAAAAGGTCAAAACTCTGTCCCAGAAAAATGCAGCATCCAGTGCCTATGTCCTAAAACAACTTCGATTCACATACACATCACAGTGCATGAGGAAATAGTCTGAGTTTGCTACTACTGGGCCTAAAATTAATAGTTTCACCTATTCCAAACAGTAAATGGCACAAATTTAAACAAAAAATCCTACAACACCCCTACACAGTTAATTCATGCTATCCATCAGTGAGAAAGGAGCACGCAGGCCAAATGAGTTAATGGACATAAAAAATGCAAAAGGCCAAACACAATCCTTCTGAACATGCTTAGTTTCTAAAAACAATGCAAGATGCACAAAGGGATGAATTTTCCCCAATAATCACATCTATTCATATGTTTAACACAGTAGTTAACGAGACTCTTGGATGTCATTTCTATTACAGAAGGTTGCAAACTGACATCAAAGTCCATTTATTTTTAAAACCAAGAGGACAACACAAAGATTAGCTGAGTTTTTAAAATTAACTAAGCACCCCTTTGTTTTTAGTTAATTCATTTGGGTCTAATGCCTGATACATCAGCATAGACTGGCCATCCTCTTTTATAGTCCTTTGCAGGAATCAAGCCAAATTTTGGAAATTCTGCCCAAAAATGCTTGATGACTGGGTGGTGATTTTCATTTTGGGTTTTTTTTTCTCCTTTTTAACTTATGAAAGTAATTGTGGGAAGTCAATAGAGTCTGCATTTTCATCATCAGTATCTGACATGAAGGGACACACAATAATCTAACATCCTTTGGTTCAAAGGAGTTTTCTTGGCAATAGAAAGCATTTCACGAGTCTATAATTACAGCTATCAGGTGAATAGAAAATAAAGAATCTCCTAAATTTAGAGGAGACAGGTATCCCTCCTCCTCCAAAGTCACAGTCTAGACAATTTGTTAGGCTTGGCAAGGCAGACACTGTTCAGAATTGGTCAGGGTGTTAAGTCTGAGGCAGGAGGGGCACTGAGCGTGTCCTGCTGCTCAGGAGCCCCAGACAGGTGGCAGAGCCTTTTTTCCTTCAAAGACACTCTTCCTGCTTGGATGCCAGCTGATGTAAGGAATTCTGCTTCTGCAGAGCAGCACTGCTTTGCCCGGGGTGTGAGCACTCACCGGATGGGGTTGGGAGGAGGAGGAGGAGGGAGAGGTGGGGGCGGAGGCGGCGGAGGAGGCGGGGCAGGATTTTCAGACTGCTGGATTCGCTTCTGAAGTTCATCAACTGCACAGGAGCAATGAAACAGACCACAGTGAGCTCTTGGGCTCTCTCATCTCCTCTAAAAAGCAACTTTGATGATTTAAGAAAAAAACAAACAAGACTAAACCACACAACTGCCAAAAGTCCATTTTTTGACATTTTCTACCGAGAGCAATGCACAGGATTCCCATTAAAACAGCTACCTCCAATCTGAGTTAGTACTGAAACTCTCCCTCACACAGGATTCTTCATATAAAATGACAGAGCAGGGAAAACTTGATCCCATTTCTGCAACACTCTATCTGAGGTTGTATTTGAGAATGAACTAAAAAGAGATGAAAGAAATTGACAATTTCAACCTCCAGACATATCTCTGTCTTCCTGACAGTGTGGGCTTTCCCCGTGAAAATGGTTGAAATTGGGTGGTGGAAGAATGGATTTTTTTCTCTCCTGTTTTCATGTCAGACCTAAAATGTGGAAATTACTTTTCTGCACTTGAAATGCTGTCAAATATAATTAACTGGGGAAGGGCAGAAACAGAGAAAAAAAAGTCTTGAATTTCTTTTAGTTACAAAAATCCTTAGCAACTGTTTTGTGTACAGTAGGTTATGGCAGAAGTAAGAATATGATTTCCAAAGTGGATATGGTTCATTGTTCTTGCAATGATGGATTCAAATTAAAATTACAGTATTTTAAACTTGGTTTTAAATTTTAAAAGGTAAAAAAATTAAAAATCAACTAAGTGACCTTAAAGTCCAGGTATCATTTTTTGTCTTTCACACAGACACCCATTCCTGTATATTTATCCATGTGTAAGATTCAGGGCAACCTAACAACAGGGTTTTTCGTCCTTACAGAAGTTTTACAAGGTTATTCCTTCACACACCTATTGGACACAGTTGTTCTGCAGCTGAAGGCAGGTGCTGAACTTTGTCTAGTGAAGCAAGGGTCTGGATCCCAGCTACACAAAAGCTTCTAGGGTCTCAAATGTAGATGTGCACCAACCATCCCACAGATACACTTTACCCCTAAAATGAAAGTTATTGCACAATTTTACCTGAATGCTTTAGGTCTCTAGCTTTTTCTTCTGCGTGCTGACACTTCAGCTCCAGTTCTTTTTTATCTTCTTCCAAAAGTTCTAGTTGCTGTTTAAGGCGACTAATCTCCTTATGCAGTGACTGATTCTCTAGCTGCTCTTCTAATTCTTTAATCTGCAGTTGGCAAACAAGAGCATTTATCACAATAAAAGGCATTTTCTGTCCCTCCCGTTGGCAAATAACCCACTAGGCACAGTTATGCCTGAAAACATGTTATAGTATAGGAGTGAAGCACAAATCCCAGAAAAAGGAAAATTTTTGAATGAGAGCTGGAAAGATTATTCTGAGATGTCAGAATTTTCTGTTATGATCCCAACTTGCTTTATCTCTTCTTTAAAATATGTCTTTAGCTCCAAAGTACTTAAGCTTTATGTTGTTCCCTTTTCTTTTTATAGGGTTTTTATCACATAATTAATTTCAGAACATTTCCTCATTTGAAGCACAAGAACATTGACATTTTTGTTCTCCTACTGCTTCCACTGACAGGCTCATTATTTAAACTCCCTTGTCTCAACTCATGCAGGTGCCAGTGGGGGAATTATGGAATATCTGATTCAGAGGCAGCATTCACATGCAGAGTAGCAATAACTTCACAGCTCCCTAAATATACACATTTTGCTCAAAGTAGCCAAAGATGCAGAGGTTTTCTATGAACTGGAAATAATTCTTCCAAAATACTCACTCAGGGCATTTGGGATTGCATAGTCTTCGTACTGCTGCACTGATGAAAGGACAGGAATTGTTTACCTATCCCTGGTATTACTCTACTAACAGAGTTTTAGGAACAGGCCTCAGGGCTAAAGCAAAGCTTGTTTTCAGGCTTTCCTGGGAAGCAATGGTGATTTCTCCCAGTAAGGAGATTGATCTAGCCCAGTTTCAGAGAATATATTTGTTTATATCCCATCAGTTTAGATCCTCTCACAGCACTCTGCAGATTCACCTTACACTTCCCTGCTCCAGTATGTCTGGCTTTCCCCCATCCATTTGTTCAGCAAGACCCAATGTGCACTGCCTACCTCCCACCTCGTGTTCTCTCCTTATACCCCAATTCACCCTTTGTATTACTCTATGTCCAAAATACTCTCTTGTCATCTCTTTACTTAATGGAACCTGACTCACTGCTTTTAACTGCACTTTACTGGCACCCAGAATAAAATACTTGCCTAAACCAGAGCCCTTAGGCTCAGGAGCCTTTGAGTTCTGTACTCATATTTGAACAGTGACTCAGAAGAAGGAAATCACAACCTTCTCTGAAATATAGTTCTTAAACTCGAAGCTCTTACAGGGGATATGATCTCAAGTAATTCTGAATGTAATTAAGACATAGCACTCCTTAAATTCAGGAGGTTTTCAAAGACTTCTGGATAAGATGAAATACTCTGTTTTACCTTTTGCTGGTGTTGAAGCCTCTCTTCTTCTAATGTGTGGGTTAGCTTAGCATTGTCATCCAAAGCCTTCAAAAGCTGTTGATCAGGAGCAGAATTTTGCAGAAGCAACTGACTCTGCCTTTTCATCTTGTTTTGTTCAATAAACATCTGCCAAAACAAGCCCACCCCCAACAAAAACAACAGTCAGGTAGGCACAGTCTAATGCTAAAATGGCAACTGGAAAGAAAATGAGATATTAACATTGTGTTAATGTGGTAGAAATAATGAGGAAGAAGCTGAGAAGGAAGGGGAAAGGAAGTTTGAGAGCAAAATTCATGAGAGCTAAGCTCACACTGAAAGGAACCTGGTGTTTGCTCAGAACCACCCACTGCTACACCTCAATTACCCACATGTTGGCAGCATTCAGAACTTAAACACATCTCTCAATTCTGTTTCCTGGAAATGGGAACAATCTGAGCCCCATTCTGGGAGCTCTGGAAACACTAAAACAACTCTAGGTGGAAGATAAAATATCTATGAATTCACAGGCTATTTCCTCAAACACATCTACAAGCCTTGGCATAAAGCCACTTACTTGAGGGTTACCTGGATATGTGAATGATGGAAATTAGTTTCTTCAGGAAATGAGTTACAGTCCATGTCTGTATAATCAGTGTAGGCACTTGCCCTGGGAAAAGGCTTTTTAGGCCACTTTCAGCCTTTTAGTTCTGGATCCTTGTGTTCCTTCCTCTTCCCAAGTTATATTTTTGATGTGGCAAAAGAATACATTGCAGAGGGCGGACAAAAATCACAAAGTCTACAGACCAGACATGGATAAAAAAATCACACATGTCTCTAGGCTTCACTTAAGAGATGCAGAAGCCGTCAGCATGGGCAGTTTCCCTATGAGATCTGTTCCTCCCAGACTAGGAACAAGTTTAGGAACTAGGGAAAAAAAAGATTGCTTCCTGACAAAAAAAATTCCTAGTGAATTTGTTCTGCAGCTTGACATCTCTTTCAGGTACAGGTTTGCCCCCAGGCAACACGGGCTTCCACTCGACAAACTCAGCTGTGCCTGTTCCTAGAGCAGAAACAGGGACTGGGTCATGCAGAGGTCTCACATGAGTGTGCACAGGTCAGCAGAGCCACTTCTGGCAGCAGAACAGAGAACAGCCTGAGAATGCAGGTACTCCCTCAGACTGCAAAAACACTGTTGTGGAGCTCAGCAAAAGCAAGGAGATGCTTCAAGAATAAAGTATTAGAAATACAAAAGTGCCATGACACCTTTTCAATTCCCATCCTGTTTATTCACAAACCAGAATTACCTATACGACCATATGGTTTCATCCCCTCTGGTGCCACTGCAATGGTCTGTGATTTATTTCTTTTAATACAATTCAATATTAAGTATGAGCTGATGCTTGTGGCAATCATTCTTTGCACAGACACTTCAGCTGAGCCTTCCCAGCAAGCAGCTCCCAGCGTGGCTGTGCAGACAGACCACTGACCGTGCTGAACTCTTACCTCCCCTCGCAGCCTGTCTGACCCTGCATGCCAGGAGGAGTCAGTTGATGTGGCCCTAACACCAGTAAAACCTGCAGTGAACACTCCACTGGGCAAAGCTGTGCCATGGGGGCAGGCAGCAAGGGACTGGAAGCATTTGATGGAGGGGAAGTGATGAACGTGGGCGCTGGTGCTGCACTTGGTTATAAAGCAAACAGGAACAAACTGCTGACAGTGCAAAGCCAAATGTGCACTGGACATCAGCTCTCTGTCCCCAAATCCTGCCAGTCAAACCAATTTATGCTTATTTTACCTCATACTAGTTGGGCTGTGGCAAAAAACAATTCAAGGGCAAGAGAATTTCAGAATCAAAGCTACCCACAACAATCCATAAAGGTTTGCCTTTGTATTGCAATTCATTCATTTAACATTTTGTATTCTTAAAAGAAACAGCATCTTTGAACATCAGACTTGAGAAAGGCCTCTAAATCACTACAAAAAAACTCAATACTGTCTTGAAGTTTTCTGTATTCCTGTTAAGCCACTCATAGAAGTTATTTAACCCTGACAGAAAACAAACTCTCTGCAGAAGCCAACTTCAGCAAACATCACAGTTTACCCACTGTGAACTTTCAAAGCAAAGTGAAAACCTCGATTTATTTTTTTTAATCTGAAAAATAGTTTAAGGTGATCAATTCCAGATTTTTATTCACCAAGTTTCTGCCACTAAATCCAACCAGAGTTGTTCCAGCCTGAGGGAGCAGAAAGCTGCCAAAACAAGAAGAAATCAAGTAGAGACACTTGATTTCTTCAACTTGAGCAGATACTTCACCAAGTGTAGAAAATTCATATTCACTTTGTTTCAGGTTCTTCTGCAACAAAATGATAAAAATCCTTTTGAAGACCTGGATGAAAACTTTTTCATTCACAAGCTCTCACATCAAGTCCTGCATTTTCAATTAGCTTTATAAATTGCTTTCGTGATATTGCAAGTATTTTCCTGCTCACAAATATGAAAGTGTCTTCCACATCACAGAAAAAAATATTTGATTATAAGGTAATGCTGCAATCAGACACATGGGAACCAAATTTTCACGGGGAGTCCCATCCATCTCAGAAGTTACTTACACAATTTCTCTAAGTGCCAACGTATTCTAAGTGGAAGGGACAAAACCAGACAGGACAGTTGTGTCAAGCAAGCTGGTGGTACCAATTCCAAGTTTTTGAGAGGCTGCACTGTTTGACATAGGACAAAAAAAACCCTTGCAAATTAATTCTTACTTAAAATTTAAAAAAATTAATTCCTGCTTCAGCTGCGCAGAAACCTGTCTGCACAACCCTGAATATTAATTAAAGTGACTGCTGAAAGGGCAAAACAGCTACTAACGAGATTATTTGGACTAGGTGGAATTTAAGCAATTGATGGATTAGTTCCGACTTTGCCAGCTGCTAGACAATTATCTGCAGAGCATCCCAGTCAATGCTGGAAACACAAGTCGATAGTGCAGGAATCTACTGAAAGCCACGCCTGCAGCTGAAGGCAGATCACAAAGAAAAACAGTTTGCTTACACTATCAGTCTCATTTTTAAAATCACCCATTGTTGTGCAAACCAGTATCTTCCTCTCCCTGAGTTTACAAAGAGAAGCTGCAAAGTACAGGAAATCTGGGAGCTGGCCACTTTCCATCAGCAGAGTTTTCACAAGAACTGGGCAGGTGCAAAGAACGGGGTGAAAATAACACAAGTTTCTCCCTTGACCTCAGTGAGGCCATACCTCATTCTCAGCCCCTTGCTCTAGGCCCTTACCCGACAGAGCGTTCACTGCAGCTGTTTTTTGTTTACAGCAGGGCTGAAAAAGGAATTCTTCCTCATTAAAAAAGTTAGAAAGCAACTCCATTAGTGTCAAATCCCTGGGAACACCGACCCGCGTTCAAGTAAGGTTCAGGATAAAACTGGATGCTTTCCAACCAACCCTCCTCCCAGGAGCAAAACCATGACAGAGGAAATTCTTTAATATCCATGTGTGGCTACACTTCCATGTATACATCCTTTGGGTATCTGCTGTGAGCAATAATCTTTTTGTCTTAGTTACAGTTTGAAGGGAGAAAAATGTCCCAATACAGCAGGTGTTGTTCTAATAAGGTAATCAATGGTTGCATAAAGTAAAATAAAAATCAGTGGCGTGCTGTCCATCATAAGTAGAGTAAAAAAGGTAAGTAGCAAGGCAGAGTCAAACTTGGGAAGTATCAAACAGAAGAGAAGATCACTCAACTGAGCAGCTGGTCTTTTTTCAATCCTCAGCAGCACTGCCCCATCCCCTCCACAACCTAGTGAGGAATCAGTGAGTCACAGAGGGGTAACCCATTCACATCTGTCACAGTTTACAGGAGCTGATGCCTTTTGCATTATGTGTACCCAGAAGCCTTACAGCTTGTGTTCAGACCCCAAATAAGTCCCAAGAGACGTAGGATCAAGGTATTTGTAACTCCCCAAAATAACAGGCTGTTTGAAGGATTTTATGTGATGGGGAGGACAGAGTGATCATGTCTAATTATAGCTTGACAGGGCACTAAGTGGCTCTAAAGTTAGGATTAAAATACAACTCCAAGTATGGTTTTTAGTTCAATGGATAATCAGGGAAAAAATAAATTATATAAAAACTCCTTTAATGGAGTCAAAGTGTAATCTAGTTGAATTAAGTGAGCAGTGTGACCACAAAAAAGAACATATGCATAATATGGACAGCCAAAAGTCACTCATAGATGATTCATAATATTTCTGACCAATAAAAATACAATCCAATTGATTTTAGTTACCTGGCTAATTGCCAGACAGCTTCTGAAGGGACTGTTTCTGAAGAGCTACAAGCTACAGGCAGCATTAGTAAGTTGGCTCAAAAGAAGAGGTCTAATTCAGTCAGAATGGGAGAACTGGAGTAGATGAGTTAAGCCTACTTTTTGTCCATCGTTTGCTTCTCACCACAGAGGTGCTTGGAGCATGTACTTTTGAGTGTAAGCAGACTGTATTCCCATCAACAATGTGACTTCCTTAAAAACAGAGCATTATTTATTTTACCAGCCTGTTCTGTACAAATGGGTTTCTCAAACTACAGGGGAAAATAATCTCTATTGTTATTTATTTCTTCATTTCCTGCAGTTTTGTCATGGTAGAAGCATAGTGATAGATTCTATAATGCTCACAGCCTTACAGCATTTATACACCATCTAATAGATTCAGAAGTAGATCACACACCACATGAAAAAGGAGGAAACATCTTCACTTTTTTTCCCCCATGGACTAATTGCCTGAACAAAAAGAGATGGGGGAGAAAGAGACCAAAGAGTTTCCCAGAGCATACATCTGTTACCATTCCCCAAGCCTCTTCCTGGCAAAAAGCTTGATGAAACACATTAGCATTACATCATGCTTCAAAAGTGGTAACATCCAAGCTCAGGAGAATTCAAGTACTAACTACTTATGTCTCTTTAATTATTAAATCCAGTTCAGTCAGCTGGACTGCAAATTAATTATCCTCAGATACCAGCTGCAGTTGAACTATCCTCAGTAAAGCACAAAGTGTGGCACTTGCTAGCACGGAGTTACTTCTCCAGTGTTGGTTTTGCAGTATCCACTCACAGATCCAATATGTTAATGCAAAAGTCCTCACAAATTAACCCAAAAGGTCACAAATGCATCTCAGGAAGAGGTCTTTGGTAGCTCATGTCATCAAGATAACCAAACCCATTGCATGCAACCTCATGAGTAGTGCAGACACCTGCTAAGAGTGACAATGATTTTCCCCAAGTTGACAGCCACCTTTTATTTTTCATTATGGGAAGATTTAGTCCCACAGTAAGAAAAGTCAGCTGTGCACTGACCCAGGTATGGGATGCAGGTATTTTGAGGAAAAACAAGTAAAATACACACATTTGTTGTACAATAGTTACTTAAAAGCACAAACAGCTGTAGGGTGGAGTAAGCATTGAGGAGGCAAAGTCAATGAAAAGATGAACAATGCACATTAGAGATTCACTGAATTGTTTTAATTCATCTGGATCACAGTTCCCCTGAATGCAGCCTTTCAACTTCTTAACTGCAAACTGTTTTACAGGTTACCATAAACGCTCAGGGAACCTTTATTTTCTGTTTCCAGTTCTGCATTTTGAGCAAAAGCCTGCGTGAGCCTCAGAAGTGAAAGGAACCCCAACAAACGGCTCAGCAGTTTGACACTTCATTTCTGTTTGTCCAGGATACAGAGGGCAGGGAAAAAATCAGCTCCATGTCAACTTTGAGAGCACACTGCTGCTTCTCCATGAGGCTTCCAGAGCACTTCAGGTGCAGGGATTATCCCTCCACCAGCATACATTAATAATAAACTGCTCACTTGTGCTGGTTTTGGCTGGAATAGTTAAATTTTCTTCATAGTAGCAGGAATGGGGCTGTGTTTTGGATTTGTGCTGAAAACAGCATTGATAATAGAAAGATATTTTCAATATTGCTGAGCAGTGCTTGCATGGAGTCAAGGCCTTTTCTGCTCCTCACCCCACAGTGAGGGAGCTGGGTGTGCACAAGAGCTGGGAGGGGACACAGCCAGGACAGCTGACCCCAACTGCCCACAGGGCCAGTCCAGACCACGTGGCATCATGCTCTGCATGTAAAGCTGGGGGAAGAAGAAGGAACAGGGGGACATTCAGAGTGATGGTGTTCGTCTTCCCAAGTGGCTGTTGTACCTAATGGAGCCCAGGTTTCCTGGAAAAGGCTGAGCATCTGTCTGCCCATGGAAAGCAGTGCATTAATTTCTTGTTTTGCTTTGCTTTTGGGTGCAGCTTTAGCTTTACTTAGGAAACTGTCTTTATCACAACTCATGAGTTATCTCATTTTTAACTTCCAATTTTCTCCCCCATCCTACTGGGGAAGGTGAGCAAGCAGCTGTGTGGGGCTGAGTTGCCAAGCTGGGCTAAAACCCCAACATCACTTTACAAAATATTGTTGCAAGGCAGGATGTATGTTTAATAAACCACTTATGCAAGACTATTTGGTTAAACTCACGAGATTTTTACATTGCTAAGAGTTTCAATTTGCTTCTCACACCGTGTGCTTCCGCTTTTGGCTTGCTTTGGCTGCATGTATTGTATTTTGCTCATCTTTGTGGGAGAGTGCTTTTCAGGTCTACCTCTGTATTATTGCAATGGCCTTCAAGATACTCTCTGCCTTCCTTTGTTTTCTTATAAACTGCTCCACAAACAGCTGAGAGATCTTCAAGTGTCTCTTAAAACCTGACACTAGAATTCTGGTTAAGCTTGCCAAGATTCCTGTGTTAACAACCCTGTTTTATTCAGGTAGGTACAGATTTTTCCATGCCTCCGCCCCTTACACACTCTATTTATTTAGTTCTTTTATGCAGATTCCTGTACCTTTCACAATGGATTGTGACTCACTTCAAAACCTCTCTCCTTTTCCTTCCCCCTCTCCACACCACGGCTGACAATATTTACTCAGTTTCTTTAGAACCTCTAAAGAGCATGAATTCTAATGTTTGAAGTTGGATCACTTTTGATTAATTAAATATATATTATGGTGGTGCCAGCAGCATGACTATAATTAAAGCCGTATTGGTTTTTTTTTTATTTTAATCAAAAGCTCTGATTTTCAAGTGTTCCCTCACTCCTATATGTGCCTGCTCCCTCCTCTCTTGCTCCATGTCTCTCCTCTCCCCCTTCTGTGCTCGCTTCTGCACACACCTGCCTTATCTCTCACACCTGCACTCCCAAGTGCTCCTGCTCTGTGCAGAATCCTCACCCTCACCTGTCAGAAGGGCAGGAGGCCAAGGCCACCCCTCTGAAAAGCAGCCCCCACCAGCCACTTCCCTGGTCCCTCCCGGGGCAGCCATGATGCAAAGGCAGGAGATGAAGCCATGCCGTGGAGAAAGGGGAAGGGGTCAGTCTGAATGCATGGGCTCACCACACCACGAAGGTAAACTCAAGGTGCTTCAGCCCCTTGGACAGACAACATGCCCACCACCAAACAGGCACCTCCACAGGCTGTAGTTCTGTATTTTACTGAGCTAAAACACACATTTGGCTGTTTGAGACATTAGAAACACTAATACCAAATACTAAGATCTGCCATTTTTCAGCTGCAGTGACAGCCACATTACTTGAAGCCTTTTTCCTTTCTCCAAGTGCTCCAAACAAATCAAGAACAAAGCACTGAACACGCAGTGTTGCCTTTCACTCCAAACTCTTCCTTCTGCTGACACTGCACAGCTTATCACAACCAACTACTGTGGCTTTTGCAAAATCCAAGTGAAAATCCAGCAGAAATCTTGAGGTTTAAAAGAAACATTTTACAGAGACAGAGAAAACAGGTGGCTAATGAAAGCAGGCAGAAAATCCCTGAACATCCTTAGCATAATCCAAACACAGCTACTGTAAGCACATCCTAGAAAACTCAGCTCTCCAAACACAGCTGTGACCTTGTGACATGACCCCTGTGAGAGGAAGCTCACACAGCCTCACTCGAGCAGAAAGCTGCACTGCTGTGGATGCAGTTGTGGGCCAGAGCCTGCCTAACGTCTCAGGTCACTCAAGGGACACCATCAGTGTGAAACTAAGCCAGTGATAACTGGTTTTTAAAGTAATTTTAAATACTGGTTCCCCAAACATGAATCAGCAATGCCTTTGTTGTCACATGGTCATGTATTTTGAAAACTGCTCTAAAAAATCTTTCTGAACAGCACAATACCACAGAAGTCAAGCAGGTACAGAAAGGGAAGAATAATGCAGGCCTGAAGTTCACTGTTGTAGTGATTCCATTTTGGATATGAGAAGTTTATGGAATGAAAACCTTTATGGAATGAAAACCTTTACTGTGACAGTCTGCACCAACAGAGGCCCATATTCTGGAAGAGGCAACAACTAAATAATGGCAAAACCCAAGAAATAGTTGTTTGCAAATAATCAGCATTTCTTTGGTGTTGTATGTAAGTTGCCCGTCAGCTCATTCATTAGTCAATTACAAAAAGTACTTTCAATATAAGCTTTCAAAATGTATCTCTCAATTGATACTGTGGTTTTGCAACACCTTTTTTAGGAGTCCACATGTTTTTCAGGAAAGAACACAGTCCTTCAAATGTCACACAGTTTTCCTTCCTGTCACTAGAAAGACAGCTAATCCCTCCCACTTCCAACCACTACATATTCCACATTGGGATGTTGTAGCAAACTAAGCCCATGATAGATTTAAAGCCTTGCCTTGAAAGGGCACATAGGTAAGATGGCATGAATAATTCCAAAGTGCTTTATAAATGCTTCTTGAAACAGTAATCTCATTTTTATGGATGAAATACAGATGTTACCTAAGTAGTATCTGGGGCTGGAAGAGAGCTGGGAATTGAAATCAAGTCATCTAAGCTGGCAAGGTTTTGCCCACTTGCAATGTCTTAATTGTTTCCTTGACCACTCACCTCTTGTGCAAATGACTCTGCTTTCTTCCGCAGGTTCTTTTCCAGCTCAAAGTTTTCATGAAGCTCTTCATACTCCTCTACTGCCAGCACAGACACTGTTTGGAAGAATAAAACAAGATCAGAAGGAAAAGTGGAAGAGATCAAAAGAAGAAGTACTGTTTGATTTACCCAGATAAGCTGCTATTCCCCAGTACCACGAATCCCTGACTGACAGCATGACCTAGTTTTACATTTCCATATACAGTCTTCTTTGCAGTATTTGTCCTAAACCTCACCACATTTACTAATCTTCTGAATAGAGCAATACTCCTCCTCTTCAGACTCAAAATCTCCAGTAACAGGCATCAACCACAGACCATATTCTGCCTCTCTTTGGCTCAAAAGAGCTTTGCTGAATCTATCAAAGATTATGTTATTCTTGAGAAATCTGTATTTGTTTACCTGGTTTGGAGATGAGCATAACATTTTGTAAAGGTGGGTACAGTAAGTGGTAATTTAGACAGTGGGACACACATCCCAGCATACCTGACTCTCAAAGTGATGCTAACTTAAAGCAAATAAACAAAAAGCAACCACATACACAAAAAATGCCCAACAAACAACCCACATACTTAGAAAGATTTAAGACAAATTCACCAACTCTGACTGAAATGCACTGAGTGCACTGCTCCAACACAGTGCCACATAAACACAGGACACAGGAGGTACTGAATACTTTGGTAGCTCATTTCATGCATACAGAAAAAAAACCCTGATTTAATTTAACTCTTCCTTCCAGGAAAACAGCCAAATGTGAAACTAGGGGTTGTTCTTTTGATAATGCTTAGAAAAAAGAAAAAAATTCCAGAAAATATTCACCTGCCATACTATCCCATCAAAAGCTTCAAGCTAATCTGTTTAATTAATTGTTCTGAAATTTGGTGTTGTAAGAGCCTTCAAGTACTGCCTGTCATAGGTTTAAGAAATGCAGACACATGGAAGGGGTAAGAGATGGACACCTGGAGAAAGCTTACAGGATATATACAGATATACTATATCTCAGCCAGACCCACTGTCTTCCACTTCAGAAAAATGGGAAACACCCAATGAGGTTTTTTACTAAACAATTTTTAATTTCTTCATGCTTAGAAAGCAAGAATAGGAAAGGGCAGAGTAATCCAAGGCACTAAAAACTTCTCCCTCTCCTCTAAACTTCCTTGGGATCAACTATTACTGATGTAGAAGCACTCACCTTCATTCAGCAAAAGCTTTCCTTTTCTGAGCCATATCTCTTTTTAGACTTTCCCTGCCCTGGTTTTACCTCTCTTCTCTTTCCAGTAAAGGAAAATTTCTGATTTTCTTCCATAATTTGGAAATCTTATTTCTCACATTCTAGCACTCCTGCCTTTTTCTCATCATCCTCTGAACATAAAACAAGTTGCTCCCAAGACCTTAGACATTCAAAATTAGAAGCTGCATCCCAACTGAAAGGAAGACTGGTGTAATGATTTAGGAGAGCAGGAGATTAAGGTTCAAAGCCCATCTCTGTGAAGGACTGTGCCCCTGCCCTAGTTTGTCAGTTGTGCCACACAGGAAAAGGTTTCTGTATTCTCCTGCCATTTACATTGTCACATTTTCCTGGAGTACAGAGTCTGGAACAGTCCCCGAGTTGATGCAGTGCCTGCAGCCGTAAGGTTGAATGTCAGATCTGGACCACTGTTCTGCAGCCTACTCTTTGTACTGCAACAGAAAAGCTCTGCAGCTTCTGCAAAGGATGGAGCAAACTCTTAGAGAACCTGCTGAGACTACACACCTCTGTTACATTTCTCCAACAGTTTTTGTTGTTTATTAACTTCGGTTGTCAAAACAGACTTTTCTTCTTTCAACTTATTTACCTAGAAAAGTATAAAGAACACATCAAAACCAAGAGCATTTTAGTTAATGGCATAAGGCATACAGCACATACATAATGCAAGCAGTATTTTGCTGTCAGTAGCTCTGTTTCCTAGGTTTGGCTTGATGCTGGGGTTTCCAGTGGGATGGAAAGCATTTTTACTCCACCTTACAGATGTTATAACAGATGTCATAAAAGGGTTATGAACTAACCCTCCCATGGCACGTTCTAGTCACAGCTGCAAATATATGATCTTTGGAACCTTTCAGGATCAGGTACCATAGCACCTGGTTGGAAAGTTACTTGACTGTTTGTATTTTAATATAGTCAGACTCCTGTTGTGTTTTCTTTCCCTGGGCTCTGTTTATTGTCCAAATGCTGTCAGCTGTGTCTTTCTGAATGCAAGCGCTGCATAGACAGGAAGAGCCACTAAGTCCTGATCTGCATCAGTACATGGCTTATCCAGTTTTCAAGCAGGAATGAAACTCTGCTGGCTTGAAAAGCCAATTTGCTGGTCTAATTATCATGACATGGCACTGCCAATGGCTAAACTTAAGGATATACTCAATGAAGTAGCACCAGTGATTAAACTACATGTCCTACAAAAGTATTTCTTACACATCTATGGCTTTAATGAAATCCAAAAAAACCCCTGCAGGCTGTGATGGGTGAGGGGCTGTCAGGAAAGAGGTGACAGTTTTAATATGGGCTTTAGAACAGATCAAACAGGTAAGGAGAAGCCATGTGCCAGCTACAGTGGCAGACTGGACTGAGATAGAGGGTCCCTTCCAGGGACATGCCCTAAGTGATCCATCACTGGCAGGACTTGAGATCAGACAGCATTCAATTAACTTCACAACTGAGCATTTTTAGCAAAATAAGCTACAGAAAGTACTGACTCCACGCTAACACGGTCTCGCCTTCCATGGTACAATACATACTTCTTCAATTACTTCTGCAAGTTTGCACCTCAGGTTTTCCAGTTCAATGGCCAAGGTCTTCTTTTCCTCATGAACAGATACGATTTGATCTCGCAGCTCTACAGTTTGAGGAAGGAAATAAAGAATATATTTTATTCAAAAAACAACAAAGGAAATGTCCTAGCAATGCAAGTACAGTTGAGTAAGAAACACCTGAACTACGTATCAAGCATCAGTTGTAATCAAGGAACATCCTCAATAATTTATGAGCTTTGCCTAAGTGTCAAGTAACAGATCTATAACTGGGCCACAGTTTCAGATTTACTCTGTTGAGGTAAGCTCCTTGTTCAGTCCTGCTGTCTTTATTTGCATTTTGAATGATTCATTTCCTGCTATAACAGGGCCAATCCTGCCACCACAGAGTCTTGAGACTGCCACATCACAGAGACTCTGGTATGGAGGCAGCAGAAAGCTATTTTTAAGAAGCATCCTTTAAAACAAATTAATGCACTTCAATTCTTTTTGGATCATGAGTTCTTGTCACAAGGGAAATAAACAAAACAACAGGCAGTTAATACTTGGGAGGTTTTCACAGAAGAAATTGTCCTGAACAGCTGCCAATTTATAGCCTTTGTAACATTATGTGAACAGCGTCAGAATATAACCTTTACTGATGGAAGAGCTAATGCTTGTAATTTTCCCCTCAGAATTTTTGTTCCTTAATTATGAAAATATGAAATAAATTAAATTCACAATGGAATAAAACATTTGATTATAATCACTTCTTAACAGGAGATCAGTTTGCATACATAATATATCAAGGTTTAGGTTAACATAAAATCACCACAAAAATCAAAATATATTGATATATATTAGCTTTCAGTAAGTGTTCTCATTCCCCACCTGCTTCCAGTATTTCACAGCACTGCTGTTCATTGAATACCAGCCACGAGTTGAGAAAATTGTGCCTAATCAATTGCAGATGACGATGACATGCTGGATGTCATTCTGCTTGGTCTCACATCTTGAAAATGCCCATTCTATACCAGCATCCCCCTCCCCGTTCTGGAGACTCAGATTTATTGCCCTCTATATTAAAAGCATACATTTTCTCAAGTAAATAAAAAGACCTGTTTTCCCAGAAGATTCTTGATACACATTGTCCATTTTATGGATTTGTGCTCTCCAGAGAAATTCATGGGGGAAAAGTCTCGTTGAAATTTATGGGACTTGCATTAATTCTGGTTTTACAACACATATATCAACCTCACTATGCAGAGAAGGAAAGCATATCCACATACCAGAGAGAACCTCAGGTTTTACTACCTTACTTGTGTATCCTTACAGAAAAGTGGTGGGAGGGAAGAAAACATTCCAAGAAACGTCCAATACTTTCTAGAATGGTGAGAAGGCTAAAGGACTTAGAAGATCCCCAAAATACCACTTTTCTTGCTTTAATGAGTTGTCCATCAAGACAGAAAGCAGATACATCAAAACCTTTCTTCAGTAGTTCTCTAATTTGACCCAGTTACCCCTCCCATCTGACCTGCAGCCAGTGTTTGCTCTCTAAATGTATTCTTGACACCTTTCTCCAGTAAAGGCAGGAGGTATTCCAAAGTCTCATTTCTCATTCAGATGGGCTGCATGGTGTGCATCACACCATTTGCTGCCTTTTCCTACAGCTTGAGCATGGAAAACTGATTATAGAAGGGTACTATGACACCTCATTTCTTTGGTGGGATTGTTCCACAAGCATTTTTACAACACACATCATTTTTCCTCAGTGATACTTTGTACCACTCCATTGCTGCTGCTGCATTCAAAAAGACAACAATTAACAAGGTCATACTGAAAGTTCAAACAAGTTGTACTTAAACATCACATGCTGCTCCAAGTTACAATCAAAAAAAAAGTGAAAGCCTTTTTTTTAAGAAGGTTAACACTTAATCTCTCTTGTCACAAAATGCAGAATGTGGGCGTTCCCCTTTCTTTGGATCCTATGACACAACGATATAGAAAACCACGATGACTTCATCACAGGGATGAGAAATAAGGCTGATTTTGGACAATGGAAATATTAACTGCTTTTCAAAGAAGAACCAGAAATTTCTGAAAAAATAAAGCACAGATCTGTCTTCTCAATGTATTTCCATGTTCTCCAGCTTTTCTGTTTTACCCAGTGCAACAGTCCCTCTTTAGGCTGCTTGTTTGGCAATAGCTCTGGAACATGAATGAAGTTTGTGCAGACAAAGGTACATAATGGAAATGGAAATGGAGAGTTCTGTCTGACAAGCTCTGAAATAATGACATTGCAGTTGAAGGTGACCTTGTCCTTCTGCTTAACTTTTATTTTTTTAAGGATTTTAGGAAATGTTTCTTTTACTGATTCAGTAGCACTGAACTCTCTTAGCTGGGTAGATCTCATTTTCCTATTGCATTTACCTTCCTCTGCAGGCTGTATATCCCCCACATTTATGTTACACACTACCAGCCCACCACGTTCCTAGTCACTCCTGGAAATCATTGGATTCTGACCACTCCCAGAAGCATGACTTGGAACAAGACCAGTCTCTGGTCCAAACCAACACTGCTGTTCTTCAGACAACTTCTGCCCTGCATGGTGCTGTAGGAACAGCAACAATGCTCACCTTTTATCTGCTGCTGACAGTGCACAGAATTGCATGATCCAGAGGTAGCTTCTGTATCCGTGGACGATTCATCCTCATCAATGTTAATCTCTTCAGTGATAATTTCTGGGCCCAGTTTGGCCATACAAAGCATACTAATTCTTTTCAGGGTTTTATTTTCTTTGTTCAGCTGAAAGGTGAGAAGTACAATCAGTAAGAAGCTAGTTAGTCTGTCTTTAAGCTGCTGGGCAATTAAAAAAAAAAAGTCAACTGTTTTTTGTCCTTTATCATTAAAAGATCTATCAAACAAAAAAGAAAAAAGTAACATTAGATTAAGTTCCATTCAACATTAGAATGGTCTGAAGATGTGGTGCTTGTCCACTTTTTCCTCTGAGAGGCTTGAATTCAACGTGATGCGTTATCCATGCCCTTTCTTCCTCTCTAGTACTTCTATTTAATAAATACTGTGTAGGTTTAAATCAATCAAATCAATTATCAAGCTGACTTAATGCTACACATGCTTTGTGATAGCTGCTTCAGCTCCTCAGTTTTAAACATGTACCAGGAGTCTCAATTGAATGACCTGAGGAGGAGTTTGTGCCCCTGAAAGCTCATCTGGTTTCCCAAGTTGGATCAACTGGTTAAATAAAAATCCTTACCTTCTCCTATGCCTTGTTTTGCTTATAAACTACAAATACTACCACTACTATATTCCTAGTAACAATAGAATTATCTCAAAATTCTTTTGAGTTATTACTGTAAAGTCAACACACATGAGATGACAGCCATCTCTTGAACCAGTTCTTTATGGGTCAGATCAGAAGTCAGAAACCACTTTGGGCTGGATGCTTAAACACATGACTGGTTGGTGGATGGTACAGAAGAGATTCAACATGGCAGCTCTGTCTTGATCAAGAAAAACTCAACAGGAGTCACTGCAAATGTTTAATTCTCATCATTTCTTCCACTGTCCTGCATCCAGACACCCCACAGCAGCAGTTCTCTGCAAGTGAGCACAGCCCCAGGGGTGTTCAGGTAAATGTCAGGGTGACTGCCCACCCCCACCAGCCTCATATTCCCTGTGCTCAGGTTTAAGAATGAGACTCAGTTTTCTACCAATGACACACTACAATGCCAAAGTCAACACGGACTTCAGAAGTCCAGCATGTATCTTCACAGAAAACATGCACTGTACAGTTCATCCGACCCCGAATTTTTACCTAACCAATCATCTCTGATCCCCCTTCAACTATGGGAGATTTATTCAAGAATTTCGTATCTCAGTTCCAAAAAAGAAGTGAGGAAGTGGGGAGAGTGGTGTGAGGAACCTGACATGGTGCAGTGAGCTCACAGACAGACAGCCCCACGGAGCAAAGCGAGTCTTTGAACTGCCCTTGTATGTGCATTACAGGGAAAGTGCAGAGAAGAAGACAAGTTGCATAAATGTGTTCATTTTCTTACTTATATGCTGATTGTCTATCTTATGAATTCTAATATAGTGTCATTATGCAAACAATTAAGTAAATACCTCCAGAAAGTACATTGCTAATGCATCTAAATTAAAGTGATTTCTTGCTGGTGTGATTTTTACCATATCTAAGGATGTACTTCGGGCAGGGAATGGGGAGGGAGGGGAAAAAAAAAAAGAAAAAAAAAAAAGGCAGTCAGCATTGCTAATGAAATTTGGTTCAAAATTGCTGTAATCCATTTTCTGATGAAGTGGCTCAGATGCATTTTACACAACCAAAAATATATAAGAGAGATAAAAACATTCTTTAATAATAATGCACTTCTGATGAGATGGAATATAGAAAATTACACACTTGCTAAATTCATCAGACTAGACGCAATCAACAGAGCAGTGGAGGTCACCTTTCCCCTGCCCTTGCTTTGCTTTCATAAACAATCACCTGAAATGTAATGCAGTGGTTGACTTTTTCCATTTGATTTAGACACTGAAATGCTCATTATTGTTTTCACACAGAGGAGTTCTGAAACTTATTTTCCATTTAACCTAAATGCATATGAAAACTAGAGATCAGGACGCTGGTCCATGAAAATAGAAACTACATTAAATAGGGTATTTTTTTTCTTTAAAGGCAGGAATGGTATTTTGCATCTCGCATCTGGCTATTAGTTTTTTGCCACTTCCAAACTATTTCACAGCTCCACAAGATTATACAGAAACATGTAAGGGTCATTCATACAATCTCAAGTTTTAAATAAATAAATAGATAAACAGGAGAATAAATAGATCAGAAAAAAACCAGCATCACCATAATCCTTCTCACCTTAGAAGCCAAAGCCTCAGCACTTTCACGGCATGTCTTCTCAATTTCAAGATGGTTCTGAATACAGTTCACTTCCTCAATAACCATGTGAGAAACTAAGGGAAGAGTTCAAAAATTAGTCAGTATTTTCCTAAGACTGACACATGCCTCCCATGATCAGAAATAGCATATCTTCTTTTGCTAACCTTCACTGTAAGCATTTCAAACACAGGGAAGTACACACTTAGATAATCTCCATAGATAGGAACTGTTCTGAGCATTGAATATTTGGGTTGTTCCTTTAAGCAATTCTCTCAAGCCACGTTTTCAGCTTTAGAGGGGCAACTGTAGAACTGAGCATAAACTTATGGAAGCAGAAGACCAGCAGGAGCCTCCTTGACCATCCTCATTCATCGTCTTTATTTCACTAACACTCGAGGAATCAGAATGACACCTTTAGGATAATCCCTTAAGAGATGTATTACAAAGTTTCTTTTCACTTTCTGGTCTGTTTCTTATTTGCAGTCTCTCTGTGCTTGAGAAGGCCCTAAAATGAGCACCAGGGTCCCACCTACCTCCACTGGTCACAACACAGATTCCACCACACTCACAAAATCTGCCCTGAGACCAGGGCCAAGGCTGGGCTGTCTCACTGCAGCTGGAATGCCCAGCTGTACATTTGATGTCACAGCTGGAAGAGCAAGAGACACATCTGTCTTCTGCACTTAGAGAATCCCTATTAAAATTGTGGGTACACATCACTCTGTCAAAGACAGGCAAAAGAGTTACCAAAAATTTCTGGAATAAATCTTGTTTTGTAACATAGGAGACCATAGTGAATCAGAAAGAATTTAAAAGAACAGATACATTTTGGCCTGCAATTCCACTCAGGTTCCAGCAGCAGGTATGTACTTTGGTAGTGTTCAAAATTAAGGGGCAGGTTTAAGGTTGCACAGGAGAGCAAAGCAGAAAACCCAAGAATAGTTTTCCAATTCCCCCTTGGCTCCTGGCACCCTCATCCAATCCTAAACAGCAGCCTGGACCCTAATTCTGCAAGTCATTGCATGGCACAAATTCCTTCTCAGTGCCAAGATTTCAATGCACAGAAAGGAACTACTTGCAGCTGAACAACACTGGAGCAGGAACAAGGCTGGAAAATACAGTATAAATACAGAGGATTTTTCTTCTAGTATTTCATTTCCTTTTCATCAAGATAAGCTTTAAAACCTAGGGATTTTATACCACTGGGTAGAAAATCACCCTTGCCCTCTTCCAAGAGTTTTGACCAAACACTGAAGAGAGATATTTATGCCCTCTTTGATATACAGAGGTCATCTTAATGACTACAAAACAGGACTTCATGATAGGAAAAAGAAGGCCATTAACAAATGTTATTTATGCAGCTTTATACTTAACAGCAACTGGAGTTTTCATTATTAAAGTTTGTTGTTACCAGAGGAAACTAACAACACACTGGTTTGCTGAGTAACTGCACGAAAAGACACAAAATCTACAAAAAAGAAAAGGCAGGGCAGTGTACTGGTAACTCTTGGCCCAAAAACTATATTCACATCAAGTCTTCTACCAGCAGAGCAACCAGACCTCTTGCGTTGTTGTTGTTTTATTTCCATTTCTCCTGACTATGGAGAAATTATCTGCTCCAAATGTCTCGTACCAGCTGCTACATTTGAGAGACACACAATACATACAGTTTGAGAGAGGAAAAGCTTCAGGGAGCACATCTCCTTTCTCTTCAGCTTTTATTCTGCTGAGCCCTGGGAGCCTTGAGCAGTGAGATGCTTTGGGCTGGATGTGGGAGCAGTGGAGATACAGAGCTGCTCCCATTTTACAGACAGGAATCTGAGGGCCTCAAGCAAGGCTAAAGTTAGGAAACAAGGATCAGGCTCTCATGGCAGAACTAGGGATTACTCTTGGTTCATTTAAACTTAATTAACCTGCAATTATGATTAACTCAGGGGAAAAAAGTCTTTCCAAATTAAATACAAAAAATATATTATTTCCTAAGTCTGTCCAAAGTTCTTATTATGTTAATATTAATATTCATAAAGAAGCACTAAGTGGCCTGAAACATCTCTAACCTTGACAGTTTTTTTCAGGGGTAATAATAATCCGCAGCAAATGCAGGCCAACCAAAAACCACTTAACTAATTAGTAGTTGCAGTCACCGAGAAAACATGAATCAACACTGTTATTACAAGTGGCACATTTGAGTGGCATCTAATTATGACTTGATGAGCACGATACTTGCATTATCAACATTACTACTGCATCCCATCAGGGACTAAAAGCCGCTGATGGCATTGACTGCGAGAAACTCCCCCTCAATGGTACTGCAGCACCCAACAATCTCCTTGGCAGGGGCACCCTCACTAAATGACATGTTAAGCATAATTACTGGTAGACATTGTAAATAAACAGGATTGGAAGTGAAAATTGTACCGAGTGCATAAGACACAATCTGACACATTGGAAGTGGCAGCCTTAATTGAGAGTTTCTTTGACTGCTCAAGATCATTTCAACTGCATTTCTCGGAGGACAGTGATTATAACTGTGGAGACAGACGGCATAATGGTATCAGCACTGCTGACAGAGCAGTGAATTAAATTGTATCTGCTGTTGTGTGAAAGCCTTGATGAGAGGTACAGATCCTTAGTGGTCTTATCATTATAACACAATGGTCATGTTGTCATCAACCTTGCTGGCTCCAATTGAAAAGAAATGATTGTGTGTTGAAGCTTTCCCCCCCACCACCACCTTCTATCTCTTGTGCTCAATAGAACCAATTTTCAGAGAGCTATGAAATCACGCAATAGGGCCTAAAATGCAGCTGCTTGGCATACAAACGGGGCCCCATTAAACTGGAATCACACACAATATGTGTTTATGCCAGGAGAACAAATAGAAGCTGAGTACAGGCCAAGTTTATTCACAGACACAAAGCCAATGTAGCTCTTCATCAATATAATTGCCTTTTATATTGTCGTTTAAATAATGGGCTCTATTATTGCTTTAAAATCCTAATATTCCTGGCATTTTATCACTATGTTTACAAGGTATGTCCTTTAAAAATGTGAAAGGAAGATAAAAGAAACCTATAAAATCTTACAACATCAAATATTACCTCAAATTTTAAGTCTTAACTACTTGACATTTTCTGCCACACTCCAGTATTCCTCATATCATAACAAAAACAAAAAAGGCAGCCGTTTTTCCAGAGGAATTGTACTTCTTAGAGAACATTCTTGCTTCACAGAACAGTTACCTAAGATCATTCGAGGCAGTAGACAATTCCTGTTGATTTCAGATTATTTTCCATAATTGTATCACACAAACTATTATAAAACAGAAGTGAGCAAATTCCTCTATTAACACAGTCACACAAAAGTAAAGACCATGTGATTTCCTTCTCCTGCATTAACTTCATCCACATTTCTGATGCTTCATCGTGCAGTTCACTGTACTGGCACAAACCAGATGTAACAGACCACAATCCCATTGTAATTGTCTCTTCTAAGGAGCTATTCCACTAGGATACTTCCACTCCCATTAGATGTGCTTTGTTGCTTCCAGACACCATACGGTTTCAATAGAACCATTACCATAAAAGTGTAAAACTGCATATTGACGTTCTCACAGCCCAGACGAGATAGAACTTGCTCTAAAAATTACCACGTGAGAGCAGTTCATCCTAAAAACCTTTCCTGGTGTGTCTATGCTTAAAGTAGTATTACTCCTTCATGAAAAAAAATTGCCATTGTTGTTGTTGTTGTTATTACTATTAATAATAATAATAATAATCATCTCAGCAACAGCATCAAATCCCACTCACTTCAAGCATGCATCATTCCAAAAGTCACCTGCAGAATCCAGGTGAGATAAAGCCACATTTGCACCACTGTATTTTCACCACTTTGCACCTTGAGAATGACTACCCGTGCCAGAGTAGCAGCATTCATTCTGAATGCGGGCAAAGTCTCACTGGATTAGCTCCTTAAACTCAGCTTGTGGACCTGAATCTCAGCATTCTTAACACTGCTGTAGAGTGTGCAGAACTATGTTCATAGTTGCCTACATCAAGAAAATCCCACTGACATTATCAGCTTACTTTTCTGAAACTCCTCCAGCTTTTTGACAGCCTCATCTCGTTCTTGCTTGATTTTGTCACACTGTAGGAGAAGAGAAAATTGAAATGAAACACTGATCCCAGTTATTTAATTAGCAGTCAGTCACAACATGTAAAATCAACCAAGATCAATTGCCAGCACAATAATGTACAGAAGCCTATCAAAGCATTTCTTTTTCCTTTCAGCCATGTAAGATCAATGGAAATTATGCATAAAAAATTCATTACTCAGAGTATTTCCTAGCCAAACTGGCATGCTGTACTTGATTCAGGTTCTGATTCAGAGCTACTCTGAAAATATTTTAAAGAGACACATTATCCAAAACTGATATAAGCAGTTATCCATGTTACACCAACAGTAGAAGCAATACTTTGCATGTCAAAAATAGGCTTTAAGTCTAGTTTCTTTAACACAAATAGACTCAGAAAAGATGCCTACATTTCTATACCCACCATGCGCAAGGAAAACCTCAAAGCCAATCATCAGGGACATGCTGTTTAATTTCATTACATCATGAGCAAAGTTTCAGCTTTGTAGAGAGAAAGGCACTCATTTTCATGCTTTAAGGAGCTCCCATCACCTCAGTTTTATTAATTTTGTGGTTATTGCTAACACTACACAGGCCTGTAATCACTGATCTTATGATGGAACGGTTTCTTCAAAAAGAAAGAATAGAACAGATGTTAAATAGAGTTCTCTAAGACAACCCATTTTCTAAGTAAATGAAAGAACTCAAAGAAATGAGTAAAATTCACAAGAGACTCAGTCAGTGATTAACCACAGTGTGAAAAACACATGACCCAGGGGGAAGTATGACTGGCACACAAGGTGCCTTACACACACATCCTTCCTCACATGCGGCTGGGCATGTTCACAGCAATAAATCAACCTAAGACCATGAGTTAACTTCTGGAAGAGATCTGTGCGACTGAGCTCCTCACAGTGCAACTCCAATTACAAGGATGCTGGCCACTGGAACAGAATTGGGTGAAAAAAAACAACAACCCTGAAATGATTTTGCTCGATTTTCAGTTTTTCCACATGAGGAGCCACTTTGAGTTAGCTGGGAAAGGAGCCTGCTGTTAAGCAACAAGAAGGGGGAGAGTCCGATTCAAAGGCAGCCAAATCCAAGAGAACTCTTCTATCAGCTCAGAGGACCTTGGATGAGACCCAAAGAAGGATCTGCTCTCGGGCAAGGCAAGGATGGCACTGGTGTTGGCTCAGGGGCAGCTGACGGCTATCTGTGGGAGCAAAAGGAGCTGCACTCAACAAGCAATCTCTTCTCATGGGACTGGGGTGATAAGGCTTTAAGGGACAGGGGCTGAGTAGGGGGACAGGTCAGTCACCAGCTGTTTCACAGTAAGGACTGTGAAACAAGGCAGAGCTGCAGAAGGAGCAGACAGGCTGAGCAAGCAGCGCCAGACAAGGACTCACCGTTTCCTGGGGCCCTGTTAACAAAGAGAATCTTTCCTCCGTCAGAGGAGAGGTGGGGAAGGGAAATCTGTGCATGAAGCTTGCTGCTCACTGCCCTCCCTGTTTCCTCCACAAGAATTTGTGTTACCTTCGTGGCAGAAGTGCAGTCCAAGAGCAGAAGGCAGTGAAAGACGCAGGAAGTGTTTCTGGCTGCTCTGCAGAGCACAGCTCTACCACAAAAGGGGAATTGGTGTGAGCTGCTGCCTCCTCGGATTTCCCAAGAAAGACACTGGAGCCACTGACATACCTCACCCACGGATTTTTCTGCACACTGCAGGCTTTCAGCCCACTGCACATTAAGTGAGCAAATGCCTTTAGTGCTCAGTTTAAAAACCAGGAACATTAGCCCTTTAAAGATATCATCTCTTGCCTGTAGAAGTCAACAACTTTCCTACTGATGGAAACCTTGATGTAGAGGACATAGCACAGTCCCTTATCCCAGCGCCAGGAAAAACTCCTGTTAAAATCCTCCAGGCAGCAGGCTGTAAGGCGAAGCAGCTCTCCCTGTGCAGTGAAAGGGGAAGTTAAATGGCCTATTCCACTTCACCTCGAGTGCTATTTGCAGAGAGAGCTCCATTTGGACCACGGCGAGCTGACTATTCTCCTCATAACTGTGACATTTCTCTGCACAATCAGGGTCTCCAGGCTTGGGTCTCTGCAGAGCAATTCCTGCTCCCAGTTGCAGTTTTCTCAATACCTTTCTTTTGCTGCTACTGTGCTTCAGAATGAAAGAAGAGGAAGAAAAGGAGAGTGGGAGATTGCTGCCCTTGCTGAAATGATCAATGGAAAGCACTTTGCCTTCTGTCTTGCAATCAGAGCCATGCAAGCAGAGCTGTTACAGGTCCTTCCAAAAAATACCCTAGCTTATCTTCTAAGAACGATAAAAATTTGTGGTTTTCTTTAACTACTTAAACTGTTTCAAATTTGAAATTTACACAAAAATAAAAAGTCTATAAACTACGTTTCATAATAAAAAAATACTGTCATCCTTTAAAATAAGTTGACCTTACCTTTAAAACTGAAAAGTTTAAAAATCAAAGATTTGACATATGAGCTGTTCATAAACTGCTCCACAGAAGTCTTGAAAGTTCATAACCATGTCACTTTTCAAAAAAGCAGTTTGAAGCATACATAATAGAATCATTAATGGACGAAAGTATCACTATTCCTAAATATTACAAGGCAAATAGTATAACATTACTGTAAAATTTATTGTTAACTTTCCACATTTAAGCACATGCAACTGCTGAGGAGAAACAGTTTCCACGAATTTATTAAGCTTCCCCTTTTCAGTGTTAAGGGATAGCTCCAAACTAAAGTGTACCCTTGAATAAAAATTAAAGTTTGTAGCTCCTGGATTGCCAGTCAATTTTCTGTTTTTAACTTAATTAAGAGTTCCAGCTTCTCTGCAAAGTAAAATAAGAATTCTATTTTATTTACTATGTCTAGTATTAGTATTAGTAATCTAATATTTACACCACCATTATCTCACTTATAAAAACTCCACCAATGTAAACAGACAATACTGCAGTCCTGAACTGGCCACAGAAGTCAGTGATAATCTCCTAGCAGTAAAAATACATTCCATCTGTCTTTCTGGAAATTAACAGTCCAGTTGCCAAAATTAATTTTGTGAATAACTCCATATATTCTTCATCTTTGCAGGCGCAAGTTCAGACGATTTGTCAATCCCACTCCTTTCAGATTTTAGCCTTCTAGGTATCCAATACACAAGGCAATATTTTAATTTCTAGTTTCTTGTCTATTCTCTACTAACAGGCTTTTTTTTGCCAACTGTTTTGCACATAAGCTCCTACAGACTTCAGTACAAGGCCTTCAAAGGGCAGAAACAACAGGGAGATTGTTCAGTCCAGATATTAAGATGCAAGAAGTTCACATAGTAGTCATATAGTCAATTGCTAAGCAACACAAGACACAATTCTTTCCCATTTACACAGATTGTGAAATGTATGCAGATTTAATGCTTGTTCTAAAATTGTGAGTTTGGTGCAGTGCTCAAAAGTATCCAATGACATTTGCAAGACTCTTCTTAGGGAAACAATGAGCATGTCATCAAGGCAGAATTCCTTCCCCATTCCCACTTGGTGACAAAACATATAATCCACTGTATCCGTGTGCTTCAACAGAGCAAACACCATGAATGATGTATCAGAGATACAGTATTACACCTACTGTTTGGGATAGCTGTCTTGCTTTTTTTTTTCCCTACTGGCAGCATGACAAAACACTGTCAAAACCAGTGTTCAGAGTCATTTCTGTCTGATTAGCAAGTAGTCAAATATTTATTCATGATCTGACTCTGAATATGTCAGAACTGCATATTAAGTTACCCACATTTGTGTGCAGCTGAACGTTAGTTATCTATTTTTGGGGGGCTGGTATGAATGTTTTGTTGGCTACATCAATAAAAAAAGGTGACCTAAGAGACGTAATCTGCCAATGTAATCTTGGCACCATTGTTCCTAAAAGTATTTAAAAACACTAACAAAAAATGTCTGGGGAAATGTTGCCAGAGACTCCACCAATGGTCTCCAAATTGGCAGTTTTGCAAGGCAATGAGGAAGAGACACTGTGGATCAAAGATCTTGTATTTTGCTCCTGAATTTTCATGGTTATTAGCATCTCTTTAAAGCAGCAGTGCTTTGAACAAAGTAACCCAGGTAAAAGTCAATTTACTTCCTAATTTTAAGAAAAAACTATGGAACAAAGAGCACAAATTTTCAAAAATTAAAATTATACCTTAAGTTAGCTGCCCATTATCTACTAAGTTCCACGTGTCTAATGGAAACGGGGACAATTTCTGCATGCACAGCTCATCTTTCAGAGCCATACAAGTACAGCAGTGACTTAGGAAAGTATTCCACCAAGTGTACCAAAGGCACATACACACAGACTCCTATTTAATTCCTCTGTGGCACTTTCCACACACAGTCTGCAAGTCACCTGCTAAAAAAACTAACTTCCCATTTTCCTGTCGATGCAATTACATGACCACAATTGATACAGAGGAAGCCATTTGCTGACATTCAGGATGACAGAATGGAAGAACAGTGGCAGACAGTGGCAGAAACAGGAACAGAAGTCACCCACAACTTCCCAGACCCACAGGCAGAGAAAGTCTGTGCTACATTTTTCCAGAAGCAAGTTTGATCCTGCAAAGCACAAACTAAGATACAAAGCAAGAGATGCTAAGGACCTTTAGGATTACTCTGCCCTGCCATAATACAAGGAATGGTTTATTCCAGTATTGGCACTGGAAGCAAATATAACCATGAAGTCTGTATCAGCAGAATTTTTTTGTGTGTGTGGAAGAAATGCACTTAAGAGCCTCACATTTAAGCACTTGAGTCCAAGCACTTGAACAATGAACCAAGACTGCTTACACAAGCACACTAATTTGCAGGATGGAGTTTTTGGAGGGACACAACTTGCGTAACAACTGAAAATCCCTGAGCACGTGTTCAACTGATTTGCTCAGCTGGGAATGTAATCCCCATGAGCTCAGGCTTGGAGGATTTTCAGGTGTTATGCAAGTATTCTGAAAAAGTTCAAAGCAGCCTCTAGATGAAACACTCAGGAGTAACTAGAGGTACGCAGCTGTAGGAAAGAAGTCTTGTGAGAGAGAGGAGCAAGGAGGCAAGAAGAGCAGAATGGAATAAACAACCTCAGAACATCTCATTCCATCTCAATTTCAGAAGTGCCATGGCACTCCCCACATGTGATAGAAGCCAACAGCCAGCATGGGACAAACTAAAAGAAGAGAGCAGTGCAGGGCAGGATGCTGAAATCACTTGGTGATTGGAGACTGCAGGAGAAACCTGTCCAGGTTTTAAATGTGCCCCTGCATGACTCCCTTTCTGCTGTCAGAGACAGCATTCTGGGCTGAATGGAATCCTGGTCTCAGTCTTATTTTCATTTTCTTCTGAGCATTTCTTCCAAACAGCAAAGACAGAGGACAGATTTCCTAGAATATCTGAAATGTTGGTGAAGGACAGCAGAAGAGGAATGCAGCAACAACCAAAGTGAAAAGGACAAAGAGGTCAGAGGACAGGAAGGAATGAAGCACAATATGCTGACCTCAGTAGAAATACACATAACCTTTGCTGAATCATAAGTGAACGTAAGTTTCAAGTTTTCTTTAACAATGAGAAAAGAGTTAAGGACAAGGTCTTCTCAATAGGGCCTTGAATTGAAACATTTGTAACTAAAAATGACCATTCCAAAATTACTTCAGAAGAAGCTGAATTAAACCTACATGTCTTGGCAGCTAACAGGGATTTGAAAACTAATAGGTTTCTTACATCTTTAGCTCACTCATACTGGAGAAAGAAGAATTTGCTTACAATACAGTGTAGCACTGACTCCCCTGCATTCCTCCCTACCTTCAGAAATCATATTCCTACATTCTGAATGTTCAGAAGTGGAGGGAAGTTGTTCTCTTTTTTTCTTTTCAGTAATTAAGTCCCCTGTGCAAATGAAGCCATAATAAAACAAGACTCAGATCAAAGGGAAACAATTTTATCTGAACACGTGACTTGGTCTAAGCTCCCACAATAATCACATGCAAATCTGGTAAAGCAGCAATCACTTAAAATATATTTACAGGAACTTTTCTGGAGTGGGACAGCCAGAATAGTTGTGAGAGTTGCATTCATTGCTCCTTAAAACATATAGGTACAAGTAATACTTATCATTAGTAAGTAACAGTGAACTCAAAAAAGCAGTCAACAATCTGCCACACTCCACAAGGTATTGTGGCATTCAGCATTTTAGTATTAAATGAATAATTGATATATACAAACCTCTTCTTTCGTCTTCTTATTTTCTGCTCTAAGCTCTTCATATTCGCCAATAGCTACATAAGGAAAAAAAAGAAGTTAATATAGCAGTACCTCTTCCCAAATTAACTCTCCATTTGATTAAATTGAAAACTCTTCTGTTTGTCTACACAGACTTCTTAAATAACATGGGTCATAAACTTCATTAATAGCCTATTAATATCCTATGAACTGGACAGCATTCTAGAATTGAAGCAATTAGGAACTGTCTAAAAAAGATGGTAGCTCCCAAAACAATCAATTTTTGATCAATGTAGAGTTAAACAATCTTATTGATTGAGTTCAAAAATTACAAGGTGAATATACTGGCTTGCAGTGACCATTTTAAACCCACACTGTCTCAGGTTACAGATCAATCCTAGAAAGAATGGTTGGTGCAATATATGGGTACCTGCAGAGCAGCTGATCTGTCACCAGTAAAACCAGGGTCTCCCATCCATCCCTTTACTTTGTCCCCACTTCTCCCTATGTACCCAGAATTCCTTATGTATTATGTACTCCTTTCCAAGAAGCAGGGAAAAAAACCACAAAAACCCAACAGGTAGATGAGCAAACAAGAAACCACACTGGTGAAACAATGTACTGCCTACACAGGAGCACAAAGGCTATGCCTCTTGGTTATTGCTCCACTGCCAAGCTATTCCCTGCTCCCTTCAGGAAAACACAGGAAGAGACTTCTACCATCCAGATGAAAGAAAAGGAATGAAAACTGTACCAAGAGATGCAATTCAATTTCCTTCATACTTGAAAACTGCTCGTGTTTGCTTGCCTTTAAAGCAAAGTCATTCTTGAGATTCGATACTTTACAAATGACTGAAAAATGTAAATACAGATTGGCCCCACCCTCGACAGCTCTCTTCACATGCTCCATGAACAGGGAACTCTGAATCATTAGCCCTGAAGGAGAAAATAACAGAATATTCTGGGCTATAGCTCTTAACCCACCTGAAATGTATTCTCAGCCAGCCCTGCTCTTTCTTACAGAAAAACAGTAAAACCCCAAAACAGCCAACATGAGTGAACACAGCATGTTCCTTCACAACAGTGACCTCACTTATTCACCAACTACTCACTCCACAGCTCAGCCGGCCAGAAGGGACTGTCCTGTGAACACATCAATGCCCTTTATCAGTATTAAATTAAGCAGGTAACTCTGTATGCAGAAGCTCCTTTAATTATAACTTAGTCTTTTGGTTTTCAGTTGTGAACCCGTGTCTCCTGAATTTGCTAACAAAATGTAAGTATTATCTAAATTAGATGTTTTATATATTAGGTACTTACTATGGCTGAAAAGGACTTACTACTAAAACAAGGCCATAAGGGTAAAAGTACATAATGACTATAATTCACAATGAACAACAGGAAAGACACCTTCATTTACACAGAATGATGACTCTCCCTACTCTTTTTATTAAAAAATTAATCAACCCCTTTCCTAAAGCTGCATATTAAAAAACACAAGAAAAAAAAACCAAACTTTAAAAATGCTACATGCATCTACTTTAGTTTTTATATTGCAAACCAGGGTGACCTTCAAGTCAATTGAGAGCCATTCCGTGCCAAATCAACAGGTAATTCCACTTCAGGATTTCAAGTCTACTTATTTACTCAAAAAATAAGTAGAGCTGTCAAAGGAAGCAAGTGTCACTCCACTGTTTCTGCTTCCATACCATGGGCCAGGCATGTCTTTACAGGTACAGGCAAGAGAGCTGACGGTGCAGAAGTCCTCTGCTCCAGATGAAACAAGCTATCCCAATTAAGTCATATTTTGTTGGTTGAAGTAAACTAACAACTGGCTTTTTGGATGTATCATTAGAGACAGAATTAGCCCTGTCAGCACCACAAGCTTTAATGAAATTGCTGCCACCACATTGCTCCTCCCAGTGTACATGGAACATGAAGAATCAAGTCAAGAAATGTTATGAAAACTCTTGAACAACAATGGCCTCCTACATGTACAGCACGCACAAGACTGTGAAGTGCTGTCAAAAGGATAAAAAAAAAGCCAAGAGGGATCAATTTTCCCCCTTGCTCACCATTTTAGGCTCAAAGATCCCTTCTGCTAAATCCAACTAATGCTATTTCAACAGGATGCAGTAAGGCACCAGCAGCACCAGCCAGGTGCTGTTTTCAAATAGTTTCAAACTATTTTCAAATAGTGCCTGGGTAGCATTTTTAACACCTCCTTGTGTTAAGGGGAATGTATGGGACAGCATTACACTCATCACTTTACAATGACTACAAATCTTGACTCACAGTACACAAACCTATTATCAGGTCTAAAGCTTACATGGGCAAACCAAGCTTTTGGTCAGATATCCATTGCATTTGCTGAAACCTACACGGCTCAATTACCTAACAGTTGTTAAAAAATAAACAAATAAAAATCACCTGTGTAAGTACACAAAGATAAGTGTTAGGTACAAAAACCCTAAGTCGGCTCCTGCATCTGTGTTCCCACATGCCTGAATTTTACTCAAATCTGTTAAAGTGTGTACAAGTAAATTTAATTAAACCCCAAATTTGCATTTTGCAGTTTTACAGCTTCCTTGAAAAAAAACAAGGCAGGAAAACTAAACACACCACTGCCTGATAAAGACCAACCACTAAGTTCACACCAAAAGATTTGCCTTCACAAGTTTCTGAAAAAAAAAAAAGATAGGGTTCAATACAAGAAACTGAAGTGGGAAAAACATTTGAACCCTGATACATTCAAGTAGGATGGGTTCTGCTGGGGAATGATGGCTGCTGTGTATGAAGATATACATGGGGAAAAAATAAATTATAGAGCAGGTGACTACAGAGGAGAAGACAGCAGCCAACAAGGTGTCCTAAGAAATTCCTCTGGCCATAAAAATTATCCATCTGCCACAAAGTAGAATAAATTTGTCAGACCACATTAGGAGCTTGTCAATAGCATATATTTAAAAGGTACTGCTCTGAGATATTGCTGTCAGATTGGCATCTAGTCTGTTCCTAAGAAGATACATGTAAGATGTTCCCTTATTCAAAATTGCTGACATTATAAGAAAAAGTTTTAAGAGATCAAATAGATCATCATAATTTAAAAAAAAAGTATACAGAGCCATAGTGCTTGGGACTAGAGACTGGAAATCATCACACTTCACCAAATCCAGCTAACAAACACAGAGCAAAGTCAGACCTTTCAAAAATGAAGAAAAAATCCTGGCAATATAAATACCTTCAGTATATGTGTGGTTAACAGCAGTTGTTAACCACTGTAATTTAGCAAAGTGACCAGAAATGTGGCTGTGACAGTGGCAGTGCTGAAGTGTAATTTTACCTAGTTTATAACTCCAGACACTTTGATCACTGACTCCTGTTTTCAACTGAACAAAAAAGGGACTATTGCAGAAGATGACTCTGTCTTTAAGGGCAAGGTACCAGCAGTGCCAATAAAACCAAAGACAAAGAAGGCAATCTTGCAGGCAGGTAATCAGCTACTGTTATGACTCAGCTGTTACCTACTAGCTGTTGCAAGTTTGCTACCATTCCTCAGGTTCTGCAATCAACCACTAGTAATGCAAAGTTTTGCCAATCTGCTTTTTTTTTTAAGAATATAAGGGCCAGTTGACCAGGAGTGTGCATCACTGGAAACATCACTTAAAGTACGGTTAGGCAATAGTAACATTTATAGTGAAACTGCTTTATTAAACCATGACATTTCAGAAAACTATTTGAGGATTAAAACTCAAACAACACTTTTAAGTCCAAAATATCAT
>VZSE01010919.1:1350528-1393624 GCA_013398275.1 Promerops cafer
CCTGATTTGAGCGGCCCAGAACTGGACACAGCACTTAAAGGTGTGGTCTCACCAGTGCTGAGTACAGGGGAAGAGTCTCTTCCTTGGCCCTGCTGCCACACTATTCCTGATGTAGACCAGGATGCCTTCTTGGCTGTTGACCAGCACTGCCGGGTCCATTTCCACTGGGCCGCTTTCCAGCCACTCCTCCGCAGCGGGTACTGCTGCAGGGGTTGGTGTGGCCAAAGTGCGGCGCCCTGCACTTGGCCTTGCTGAACCTCAGGCTGTTGGTCTGGGCCATCGATCCAGCCTGTCCAGGTCCTGCTGCACACCCCAGGCAGGATCTCCCACAGCGTCAGTCCCCCATGAGCTGGGACTAAGCCCTCCTGCTCCACTCCCCACACAGCTGCCGGTGTGTTGCTGCATTTTTAATACTCCCTTTTGCACAGCTTGCATAGCACAGCTTTCCACTGAGCATCCCGTGCCCAGAGGAGTGGTGGGGACATAAAATGGCTGTTTGAGTGCCTTGGTACGAAGAAAACGAAAAGGTTTTTAAAAAAATCCTGGAAGCTTGCATTACTGTTAGTGAGGATCCAAGGGAAAACAATTGTATGCCAGTGTCCATCATTTTAAGGAAACTTTGGAACAACATTAGGGCAGAGGGCTTTGACAGAGACCTGCTGTGTTCACCCCCGAAGAACACACTGCTCTCTTCTGTTCTCTGATGATCCCTTTCTGAAAAAGGAGGGGATCCAGTGATAATCTCTGTATTAAAATTGTTACCTTACCCAGCTTTCCCCAAGGCTGACAGTAAGTGCAATGCAGAGTTTGTTTCTGTTTCTACATTTTGCTGACCTCCAGCAGCAGTCAGCTGAGCAGCAGCTATCTCCAGACTGGCATGGGCAAAGGTACAGTTCATACGCCTCCCTCCCTCCCTCCCTCCCTCCCTCCTTCTTTGGCAAACACCCATCAACCCCTGTGGCAGGCAGGTCAGAACACACAGACGTGGCAACATTAGTTAGAAATACCAGAGTGTGAAAGGAAATAGACCCTACTATAAGCAGTTGCTCAGTCCTCCTGCCTCCTTCTTCTCATACAGTATCCTCTAGTTTTCCCACTTTTACCTAGTAAACCTTTAAAACATGAAGAGACTCTATATTGATGCTTTACAGCACTTTCTGTGCTACAGGTAGTTAATGACACGTGTAACATCCTGGAAAGGAGCCATAAGAACCATGTGAGCTGTGCTGATGTCTCAGAAGCGTGATATGCCCCATGTAAGGCAAAGCAGGCAAGTTCAAAAGCTAGTCAGCTTATTTTTGACTAGTCAGCACAAAACACCTTTAACTGTACCAAATGCAGAGTTGTGAATTTGTGTTCCTAGTCATATGCAAAGAATGGGAGATGACCTTGGAAAATGAAGGCTCTGTAGAGGAAGTGGGAGGCAAAGTACACGTAATTATGTAAGTGCTGTCAGTAAGGTACTGCAGCAAAAGAATGGGGGCATGCTGACAGCAGGGTAAAAAGTTTCTTCTGTAACACTGACAAGACCAAAATAAATTTTCTGTATCCAGTTCTTCAAAAAATGGTACAACAAATTTAAAGAGAAAGCACAAGAGAAAAAAAATGACCTACAGTTTGAGGAGACTGCTTTGCAACGAGAGACCTCAAACCCTTGATCTTTTTAATTGAGCAAAAAGGAAACAAATTATTTGGTTATGGCAATTTCAATACTTGAGGGCTTTTCAGCCTAGTGGAAAAGAGTCAACCAGAATCTGTGTCTGTAACCAGAAGCTGAATGTAAAAGCTACAAATAAAGCCACACATCAATAAATGCCTCCATTTGAAGGAACACAGAGGTCCTATTTAGGTCCTTGGAGTTCTGGGATGACCTTGGTTTTGAATAGCCCCCACTTTAAGTCAGAGCAGTTTTGCCAGTGTTTTTAGTGTCCTTTCTTGGGCTGCCTTGTTGGCTTCCCTTCAGCCACAGGTCTCATTCCAAGTCCCTCTTCCCACTGCCGATATCATTCCCTTTCATTTCCAAACCAATTTCCTTTATGCAGTGTAATAGCAGGATTTGCAAAAGAGTCATTGTAGGGTTGCTTATCCCTGCACGGTGCCAAGGCACCGGACATTTTCATCCTCCAACAATGTTCTGTCTGTTGTATGCAGCCAGAACAGGGTATAAAATCCCTCTGATATCTGCAAAGGCTGCAAGTCAATTCTTCCATTATTTTATTTATTTACTCAAAGTAATATGTCCACATCAAAAGAATTCACTTCCATAATTTCTATATTAGGGCTTCATAATTTTTCTTTTTGTTTTTATTCACTTACATTTACATCAAGTTACAATACCTTGAAAAATCAGCATTTAAAATGAAGATCTCCTTGTTTCAGACCATGCTGGTTGCAAGAATAGGATGGCTGTCACTGCAATAGTATTATTTATTATTTATTATTATTATGGTGGTAGTAGTAGTAGTAATAGTAGTAATAATAATAATAACATATTAATCAATTGTTGCTAATATTTTTGTAAGTTAGGAGATAGCTGAAAAGTTAACTCTATTACTAATAATCAATGTCCTTTGGGAGACCAAAATTCAGATGGATTCATCATAACTCTAGGTTCCACCAACTCATAGCTGCAATGGATGAGAATCTGTCTGGTATTCTCAATTACACAGTAGCCATCAATCATATAAAGTAGGATAATTACAGAAAAAAAAAAAAGAAAATAAAAAATACTCTAAGTTCTAACTTTGTCTTATTTTGGGGTAGATCTTAGTGAGATGTTGGACACCTCCTGTTATTCTGACTAATACTTGAACCTGATGCAAATAATCAGTTCCCAACATGTATGTCAGGCTGTTGTACCTGATTGCATATAATTTTTTTGGTTTTTTTCATGGCTCAGGTCTTGGATGGGACTTTGATGAGTAGTCAAATGATGGACTTGGCAAGTTGAAAATATCACAGAATGACAAACTGAAGCAGGTTGCAGTGATTAGTCACATAACTCCTAAATTCCTAGGATCTAGAGTAAAGACCTGAGAATTCATAGCATAATAGAATTTTTTAATTTCGAATTTTGAGATTTTGAAACAATTATCATGTGTATGAACAATTTTGTCCTGGTACTACCTAGAGACAGTAAAGTGTGAACTTCATCTACAAATCCTTAGAATTTTTTTTTTTTCTCATACATTAGCTATTTAGCATAACAACACTCATGACTGGGCATACAGAAGTGAAGATTTTGGTACCCTATCAAATAGGTACAACAGTCAGGAATTTGATGTGGTTGTTATCTGTCTGTCTATCTATCTATCTATCTATCTATCTATCTATCTATCTATCTATCTATCTATCTATCTATCATATGCATATTCCCATTCCTCATTTTGGGATAAAATTTACTCGGACCTTTTAATGGATACCAGCCTTACCTCTCCCACATAAACAAACCCCCAACATCTCCAACCACAAAGAGCAAGGACGGGAGCAGTGGATCCCTCTGGCTGGGAGAGAAAGGCGTTCCCTTTGGAAGCAGTGCAATCCCTCAGTCCCTGCAAAGCCTGAATTGACTCCTGAGGATTCATCACCCTCCTGTTGAGGAGAGCTACCTGGTGGAAAGAGCCGTGACTGCAGGCTGAGCGTACCCTCAGGGCACCACTACAGCCATATGTTTACTACTTTCAGAACACACAAATTTTATGAGAAGTGGGGGGACAAGATAAAATAAACTACATAATCACTGCACAGATAAACAACTATCAATAAACTGGAAAAAAAGAAAGAAATGGCAATAGCTATTTGAGCATCTAATTAAGACAATGAATAAGGCTAAGCAGCTTGTCTTGCTGAGGTAATGTATATTTTTCCATCAAACCAATCAGTGCTGAATAATGACCGGCATAATATATCAGGGTAAATATAAGCACTTCTTGTCTCCCTAGGACAGAAACTAACTAATCAGCACACATTCAAACTGGAGTATAAGTATGATTAAAGATAAAAAAACTCAGATAATAGAGATTCATTTGAAAAACTTTAACCATTTCATTAGAGACACTAGCATGATCTTTGCTAGTCATCTCCATCTAGGATAGCAAACGTGTCTGTCTCTCTGCATGGCAAAAAGGCACTAATTGATTGGGGGATAAATCAAGGAAAGATAAAGTATTTATCATGGCATTTTTAAATGCTCTAATTGTACCATAATTGACAGTCCTGGATATTAAATTTGCAACTGTAAACTATAAGTAGGCAAATTAAATCTACTCACCCTTCCTAGAAGTTCATCATACTTTATGGATGTTCACCTCTTATAATTTGGGTGCCTCCTCTATCTTCAAGCACAGACAGGTGGTGGATTTTACCCACTGAGGTGTGAACATCTGCCAACACCTGCAAGGACACATATTTAGAGGTAACAAATAGCTTACTAGTGAGGTCTCCCATGCTTCCAGCCTGTCAGAGAAAAATACCTCGCTTTTGGAGAGTTAGAAATTGAGTCACTTTCCTGAAGTGGGGGACCTTGTTTCACCAGTATCGCTGGGGAGGCTGTTGTTGCAGTGGCTTTTATGTGCTCCTCTGGGGTTCTTTGCTTTGTTCTGCAGCAATTTGGATAACTGGGCTTGCAGAGCAAAGAAGAGAGGTTGTATAGGAATCTTTAAACCACTAGGTGTTATGTGATGGTAAATGGCATTAGCAAAAAAGTCTTTTTTTTTTTTTTCCCCTAGGAGGAAGGGATGATCTATTAAAAAAAGAAAAAAAAAACCCACCTTAGCCATATAGGATCAAATATCTCTGTGCTCATAATTTAATGATGAAACATGGACATAATCTGATTTTGGTGTGGACAGATGTTTATGATGGGAGAAATCTTAGGGAAACAGCACACTGCAAGCTGATGAAGTGTCACTGAATACAAAAACTTATTCCTTGGTAAGTTATTCCTGGAGCCTGCAGTTCATACCTTGTTCTTTGATAAACAACTAACATCATGTCTAACTAAATAATAAAATCAGTTAGTTAGGAACTTAAATACATTACTATACAACAGTCAAGGTCTTTTGGTACTGATCATAAGCATCTTAAAAGACCATTCATTGTGCATAGCTTTTGAATTCAATGCCACTGTTATTTTGCCTACATCTTTATTATGCTGCTCTGCAAAGTTGCCATCATAATTAATTTCTACAGAAAGGGCAAGTAATTTCACTTTTATTAAGCAATTTTGCAGCTTATGAAAAATAACCCATTGCCCTGCTTCCTCAACACACTTTCCATCTAGTATTTATGTGCAACTGGAGCCACTTTGTCTGTCTCTCCCTCTCAGTTGAACTTTGCATACAGCTCAACAGCAGTTGATGCTTTTGTTCCTGTTGCAGACTTGTCCCTTTTCTGGTGCTTGCACTACCTCCATTTTTCCACATAATTAGGGTCAGATGCTAGTTCCCTGAATTAAAAGGCATTTGGGCTCTCCTTCCAACAAGCCTTTCTACTCCCTTCTTGCAAAACAAAGCTGTCACATGCATTCTTTAGCTGGTGTTGGATTACATTACACCACTTGACCACACTTACTACACTAAGATAATTATGCCAGGTATTTTGCTGATAAAAATCACCATGGCGTTATTGTGTGCTGTGGAACTCTATCAGTTCATGTTAGCAGAAAATTGGGTACTTTGTAAGAATTTAGGGACAAACCTTAAAGTTGCTGTCAGGATTCTCATCAGCTTAACCAGCATTTCTGGAAGTCCTTCAACGACACAGAAGTAAAGGGACCGAGGAGTAAGCAAATTTATTTCCATATACATATCCCACAGACTTTCTGCCACTTGCCCAACTGTACATCATCAGGTAGCAGAGAAATACGTCCTTTGCAGCACTTGATTTTGCTGATTTGCAGTGCCACAGGCCAGCTCCTACAGCTCACACAAGCACTGCTCTTGGCTATGCTATAAACAGAGATAAAGAAATTCTGTAATGAATCTTGAACTAGAAAGTCTGAGAAGTTTATAAAGGGCTTCTCAGGAAGGATAAAAAACTGCTCTCAGTGGAGTTTTACTGGTACTAAATGTTGGCCCAAAATGTTAAAATTTAAGAGAACTCCTTGTCCTTGGAGCCCATGCAGGACAACTCATTTGTGTGAGGCCAAGCCATGGGTCAGCTGGAGCTGGCGTTTGCCCTGTGGCTTCTCAGCATTAAATGGCCTTTCAAAAAGCTGCAAGCTCCCACTAGAGTTTGAAACCAAGAATCACACACAGTGAAAGTGGAATACAGTGTACCCACAAGGGATTGCTTCCATGGAGCCTTTTGGTCAACAGGACACTCCAGTGTGTCTTCTCTATTGAAGCAGGTCATACCTCCTAAGAGTGACGTTGAGGGTAAAAATCCTGCTTGTCATGCTGGTTCTCAGTAACCATCCTGAGTTTAAAATTATTCTCAGTTCACCCCATTTTAACAAAAAAAATTCCTTGGATGAGAGTATATATTATTTCTATCACCAGAAGTAGTATATACGATATTCTCACTCTGCCAGTGCTTTTAATTTGTATTATTTTTCTACATTAAGGTTTTTAAATTAAAATAGATGACAAATCAGGCATTAGCCACATCTCTGAGTCTGATCAGTCAGTTATGTGCTGGCTTAATTGCATTACTTTTAACTGACTTGCTTCACATTCCAAATATCAAGCATATCATTACTCATATATAATAAATATACAATAAATATACAAGAAGTATAATAAAATACCCTAAAGCTATGTGAAAATACTGCTTTTATGCAAAAAAATGGAGGCAGTCTCAGAGAAGAAAGCTATTTCCTACATTGTACAAAACTAGTGCAATGAAACAATCTAATAAATCAGAGTGTTCTCACAAGGTGAGTTGTTTTGTCAGTTGAGTGCTTGAAATGCTATCTAATGTCTCTGTGGAAATGGCTGAAAGAAACAACAGATGTCTCAGATTTTTATCTTTCATGTCTTATTAAAATCAAGAGAAGATGGAAAGGCAAACAAAGGGTTACTCATCATTTTTCTCTCCCTGGAAGAAGTTCCTGTGAACACCACCTACAAGAAGAGGCAGTGATAACTGAAAGACAAAAAGCAATTTAGATAATGATGAACATTTATAAAAGAAAAGATTCATTAAGAACACTATTCCCAAAGATAAGAGGTGGAAAGGAGACAAGAAATTCTGCAAGCAGCTCATGTGAATAATGTGGCAGTGCCACTGCAGCCTTCAGCAGAGCCATCTTGTGTTGCTCCCCGCCGCTCGCATTCAGCCGAGGAGCCCTGAGTGAGAGGCTCGTGATCTGATTTGTGCTGGATATTTTTGACTTCACTCCCTCATTCAGACTCACAGCTCTGGCCTCTGAGCCACATCCCTGCTCTGCAGGGACTGAGAAGCTCTTACCTCAGTAAGGCTCAAGTGATTTGGAGCGTCTCGCTGGATGTTTACATCAGGCTTTTCCACTGTCATCACCTAGGATATCTCCAACTCCTACTTTCATCCACTCCCCATGCTGCCTTGCATGTGAAGCAGCAATGTTTGCCACTGTTGACTATCTGCTAAACTACAAGAAATATTAAAATCTGCTCCACATTGCTATGGTAGCCACTTACACTTTGCACTAGAAGCCAAAGTAAACACCCAATCCCTTATTCTATTATTTTCTCCTTCTGTTGCTGCAGAAGATGAGTATGTAATTTGCATTGGCTATACCAAGCATCTCCTGATAAGATGAAAATCTTATCAGGCTATCTTAGAGAAAATGCCAATGCAAAATGTGACCCAAGCAGTATTTCTGAGCCCACGTTTCAGCACAGCCTGGGGAGCACACGTCCTGTGTGTGTCACTGTGTGCTGGGTGTCACAGAGCCCACCAGGATGGCTGGAGGTCCTGACATTCCTTGGGAACGCCTCTCCTGCCACTCCCACACCTCCACAGGCAAAGTTCTGAATCAATCCAGGCTGTGAATGGCAGCACTTGATGAAGCTTTAGAGAAAAGGTGCTAGGGAAGAGATTAGATTGTTCTGCAGTAAAAGCCACCTACAGGAGATGTGCAGAAATCCAGCCAAGATGCTTAAAAAAATAAAATAATAATCCTGCTTTTGCATGCTGGAGCCAAAATACTGTAGAGGAGTTCACACAGAATAGGTTGGCTTTGATCTTTAAAATTTTACACTTCAAATAAGGAAACTGAAGAGATGGTGTTTCTTTCCCTAGTTATTTTCATGTAAGGCCTGAATCCCAAGGTGTTGATACTAGTGGGATATGCTGATGCTAAGTGCCACTGAAAACTGATAAAAAGCAGTTTTTAAACCACTCAGTGAATGATCTCATACATAATGCCAAAGGCTTCAGGCACTGGAAAAGATTGGGCTGATGGGTGTTATATGTGAACTTGTCTTTAGAGAAAGCTGTCCTCAATTAGAGAGCCATAGAACAATTTTAAAAGCCCCCAAAACCTGTAATTAAGTAATTTTTGGACACTCCCTACAAAGATTCAGACCCTTTGTTTATATACAGATGCATGAGAATCAAAACACTTCTGTACCTACTGTAAAAGTTTTTAGACTAACTGTAAAGCTGTGTCACATGCATGTCTTTATGAGGTTTATTTTTGTTTATAGAATTGCCAAAAATATAATGATGTGGGCTAAAGCATTCAGTGGCAAGTTTCCGAGTAAAACCAAATTTTGGGTTTGTTTCAGTGGTTACACTGCCACGAATTTTTGGTTCCTTAAGGAAAAAAAAAATCAAACCTAAATCAAAACAAATTATTGCTGCTTGGTTGGGAAGCTGTAGCACCTCACCACCTTGTGGCAGCTCTAAAAACCCAGCCAGGGATCCCTGTGGTGGCCAGGAGATGTCTTGGCCACACAGTTTTGTTTTGCCAGGGCAGAACACCAGGAGAGATGGGGCAGGGGCATCCTGGAGAGCACAGCCTCTGCACTGCCTGGGTCAGAGCAACCCAGAGATGGGCTCTGGAAAACCCATCCTAAATGATCCCTCATGCTGGGGGGAAGCTGAACACTATCCTTACCTGCCTCCTGTCCCTCCCCTCACTAGGATTGGTTAAATTAGGAAATACCTAGGTGATGTTATAAGACAAACCCAAAACAACTGCCCTTTTGAAGATGACCTGTCAGGTGCTCCACTTTCCAAAGAAAAGATTTGGGCATGTGTGCCCTACACAAAGGTTCTAATCTTGACAATTCTTCACTGGAGCAGGAATTTACAGCTGCAGGTGCAGGATGAAGGAAGGGAAAAGGGAATGCTGTGAAGGGGGCACCAACCCCTCTATTAGGCCAGGCCTCTGTAACACACATTCCTGTCTCAGGACAGGATTACAGCTGCAAGTCCAAGCAGCTGCAACCCCTCCAGAGAGGGGAAGATACGGAGCCATTTCACTCTCTGCTGTTACTGAAATCAAGTCTCCCATGCCTTTGGCACTGCTCATGTGAGACAACAGATTCATCCCTGGAGTTTATACAACACCACCAGCTCCAAGATGTTTCCAGACTAGCTGTTGAAATAGGTATAGACTGGCTTTGTGGCAAAAAATTTCACACCAGAACGCTTCCACCCTGGCTCTGGGTCCTCGCCCTAAATGAACTGACCTACAGCCACAGCAGCATTTGAAGAAACCACCCTCCTTTCTACCAAACACATCCACAGGCCTCCAAGCCACTCCAGAGGCATCCAAAGAGCCAAAACCAGGCAGTCTGTATTGAACAACAGATTTCTTTGGAGCAAATGCTTGACAAAAAAATTCTTTTACATTTTTGCTACCTGCAGTGCGTCAGAATGGTGTCTGTTTAACTAGCATGTGCTTATTAATCTGGTAAGGAAGACATTCTGGTGTGGCTGGTGAAAAACACAGACAATTGTGTTTTGTGTGGGAGACAGTCCAGCTTGCCAATCTTGTCTAAACAGCCTGTTCTGCCCTATCATTTATGAATAATTATTTTACTTCTATAAAGGAACCAGCTCTATTTTATGGAAGTGAGGATGATCCTCTGACCAAATCCATTGGTAGAAAGGGTCTGAGAAGGAAGGCAGCTTGCAGAAGTGAGAATTGCTGCCCATCTGGGGAGAGCTGGCGCTGTGGGTCTATGAGATCTCCAGTCCTGGCCCTGGTGCAAGTGTCAGAGTCAGTAATGAGTCTCAGGCCCATCCAGATCTGATAAAGACCTTGGCAAGCACCAGTGGTGATTTAGTCTCCGTTCTTTCTGCTGAAGGACAACAGACTACAGTCAAAAAACTAAGTTGTCCCACTCACAAGTCATTCATACAATTTACCAGTGCTGACAGATGCTAATACCTTTCTGTCTCTTTCTAGAAGCTAGATTGATTTTATCAACAAATAAATCTTGTCCCAGTCTGAGTTGGCAACCTAAAGATGAACAGTTTGAATTTCAATTTCCTCTCTTATGCAGTCTCACCAGAACACATTCCTGTGTATCGAGTGCTACTGAAAGCCAGCCACACTTGCAGTAAATATAAATTTTCTAACTCTGCTGTTCCTAATGCTCTACTGTCTTTGTCTCTGGCCTCTTAGTGTCTCAGTAATACTTTTGAAATATATCTTAGCCTTGAGTTCCAGGTGAAGAGCCAACTGGATTTTGTCAAACAACAGAAAATCATCCTCCTATCAGGAGCTCAGGAGGAAATGTCTTGAAAATACCAATTGCTTTCCAGTTCTGTGCTGTGTGGGAGGAAGCCAACTGCCTCAGTGGAGCTGCAGCAAGTTCAAGGTGTGTGCAAATGGTCAAGTAATGCAAGTTGGACAGAAATGTATGAAAAAGGGAGTAGCAGGGGAAATAGCAAACAAACAAAAATCTAGGTCAAATCCCAGTAGAAATAAGAGTTCAATGAGGTGGGCAGTATTTAGCATAGGAAATCAACCTTCTGGTGTGTATTTTGTCTTCCCCTGCATTTCTGCCTTCTTAATTTCTTCCAGCTGCTCAGCCAGTGGAGAACATTGCACTGATCAGGTGTTTTCCAGGTCCCTTCAGGTTCCAGTTTCCCTCTGCTCATAAAGCTCACTGACTCTTTGGAGCTATGGGATTACACACCTGGAATTGCTCAGGGTTGTGTTCAGTCTGTTTGCACTGCAGTGGCACCTGACCAACTCTAGCTGAACCCCGTGCTCATCATCCTAACTGCTATAAAAACTCTTGCAGACACTATACCAGCTAAACCTCTCCACCCTAATCCCCCCTCCCCACCCCAAAAAGTGTCAGCTTCAGTAAAAAATGCAGAGACTAGTATAAAGGAAGCAATACCAGTGCTCCCATTAGACTGCCTCTGTTGCTGTTTGTTCCATTTCCTTTTGCCTGTCAGCAGACCTTGAGCTCATGACTCAGGCCCTTTTGTCCTTGCTTTGGCACATTCAACATGTGGGATTCATCACCCTCATAAGGGTAGCATCTGCTTTTAACTGTGCAGGAATTCTATAAAGCATTGTTATCATTGGTCCAAGAGAGGAAAGCTATCAGCACAAATATCACAGATGAACTGAAATAAGATTTTCAGGATATATAGGTCTGAAATATTTCTGACAGGTCAGCTAAAAGATGCATTAAGGCAGAATATAACACACATCAATCTCAAGAAATGCTTTTCTTTCCTTGACTTCTACCCATTGGAGCAAATCCTGAGCCTCTAAGTCAGCTTGTTGACATACTGGGGCAGAAATGACTGAAAAACACTTGTCAAAAAAAACATTGCAAAAGCTCTGTAATAAACCTCTGTATCTTAACTCAACATTACTGATATATACTGCAGTCATTCTTCATAGGTTTCCTCAGCATCCTGAGCAGCCAGGAACCACGCTCATTTTAGATTATTCTTACTTAAAGTATAAGTGCATTTCTATTGACTTAAACTTGGAGGACTATATCCGAGGAACAAAAGTCAGGTCTTACCTCCCATGAAATTAAATCAAGAGAGATTAGTGCAGTAAAGGACAGTGACAGAGAGCCTGCCATTGAAATACTGGTGTTATAACCAGCTCAATTGCCTTCCCACTTTGTTTTGAAGTAGGTCAGGAGAGAATCTAACACTGTGTTTTCAAGTGGTTAGTGGACTCCTCGGGGAGCCACCAAGAAGTCAGACACAGCCAGCAGTAGTGGAGGAGTTGTTCACAGCTCCTGGCCATTGTGTGGATCAGGGAGGTTTGGGCTCTCAGCCCTCAGCCCCTGAGCTGCGGGGTTGCCTAAAGAAGCTGGAGCAAAACAGCCCCAGGAGAGGCTTTTGGGTTGGTGGAGTCTTGCTGGACTGGAGTCAGGTTTGTGGTCTGACTGGTTAAATAAAGAGCATCTTTACGTCTGTAGACCAGCAGGGATGTCTGAGTGGGAGATCTCCCTACCTGGGAACAGGGAATGACCCAAAAATGCCTTAACTAAGACTACTGTGTCTTGGCAACTCAGAGCTCAGAGCAGGAGTCACCTCTTAGCAGGTGTCTCTAGGTGGGCAGGGACAGTGCAGGGCTCCATCCTCCCTTTGCTCGTAGACAGAGCACAGTGAAGTTCTCAATAGCTCAGCTGCCCTAAATACCATTTATCCCATGCAGCCGAGTTTGTTATGGAATTAAGGAACTATGGAACCCTGGACACTTACAAATATGAAGGATGCATTGACTAATGCCTCAGCCAGTATTACATGAATGTAGTTTAAAGTTAACTGCATTACTGATTCATGCTGAAGGGTGGCCTAAGCCATCCTGGGGGTAAAGGTAAGTTCTGCATAAACTCACTTAGCTGCCAAATGCAAACTGGAATATGGCTTTATTCTTATATGAATAAAATGCCAACTATCTCCCATGATGGTAAACAGAAACAATATTTAAAGGACCTAAAGTACATGATGAGCAGTCTCAACCATTTTACAAAAGCAAATGTAATAATAGAGGAAGAGAGGGGTCTTATAAAAATATTATAATGAAAATGGCATTCAGAAATCCATTAGCAAGTGGCTGTGCTTCATCACAGCACCAGGAAAGTATTTCAAATGTAAGCAAGGATCTTTGCTTTTAAAATCCTTAATGAAGATGTAAAGTACTAAAAGCCACTGGGAAATCTTAAAAAATGAAAGCAAGATTGTGCAGCAAAGCTAACACCTTGGTTCATAATGGATTACTAGTCAATACTGTTATTCTTGGATACATTACTGCAGACTACCATTATCTAAGTGAATGAAACTGCAAAACTCACCGACTTTTTTTCCTTGGCCTCCTTATTTCTACTAAGATTTGCTTCATTTATTGATCTCCCTGATGGGTACTATAGCAATGGATGAAACACGGCTATTTATTGAAACTTCTTTTTATTGAGTTAACCAAAATGCATTCAGGTGAAAATTCAATGGAAAGATAAAACAGGCACTGAAAACAGGTAAGGGGATACTTGTGGAGGATTGGGTTTTGAAACATAGCTTAAAGTTTGTTGTTTTCATAAGAAATTCAGTGTAGTCTCTACATTGGAAAGATCCCAAAGGTTTTTAAGGAGAACATTAGGATTTACTGGGTGCAGAAGCTCCTAGTTGCTGTATCCTGCAGCAACCTCTAGAGACCAGAGCCTCCCAAAGCAGATGGTGAAGACACTGCTAAAGACTTCTTCAAAATGTCCTACACTAAAAGGGACCTTTTTCCTGCAGATGTACACTTCAGGCAAGACCTGTGATTTTTTTTTTTTTTTTTTTTTATGACCACATTTTTTCCAAGTGCTCACCCCTGTCATTTTGTTGTCAGGTATGGCTATAGCAGGGTGTGTTGTGCAGCCACTGAATGTCTCTGAGGAATGCACGGGTAGTTTATAAGGGCATAATTTCACTTCAAACAAGTCATTCAGTAGTACATTGCTTACTCTGCCACAACAAGGAAGAGAAAATGCCCTGGAAGTTGCAAAGCCCTAGAGTTTTTCCTTTGCCAGTAAATTAATTGAGGAAAACCAAGCTGATACCTCATATTTGTTAATTTAAACCACAATTAAAGGAATCCTGGCTTCCGAGGTAGGTGGTATCTGAGAAAAGGATAATTGGAATGTCTTCTGCAGCAAGGACAAGTGTTGTGCCTGGGCTAGTAATGCTGGGCAGCTTTCCTCAGTGAGCTGGTGCCCACTGCTGTGCTTTAAGCAGTGCATTTGTGCTGCAGGCCCTGCTTAACCCATGTTTGCTGTGCCACACAGGGGGCACTGGGGATGTCCCATGGCTGGTCAGCAAGGCACATCCCTCCTCATGGGCCAGTACTTCTGCTGTATGATGAGTTCCAGCTCTCATCACTGTAGTTCCAACTACAACAAATTATCAGTGGGAGTGCTGTATTCACTTACAGATGCAGGGCATGGCCTCAGCTGCTCTGGACACTCTGTGTTTGCTTTCAGGCATGCTCACCCTGCAGTACATTACACTGTTGGCTATGCAGAGAAAAGCATCATGAATCCAGTGACTGAAAATTAACTGCTTGGCTAGGACTCAACTCTAGCACCTTTATAATGAGTAAAAACCCCAAATCCCTGAATATAATCAGTTGTAGAACCGTCCCCAAGGTCTCACCTTTGGCTGTCATTCCATCAGAAGTCAAACAAACCCTGGACTCACTGGTCACTTTCTGCTACAGGCAGCATCTACTCCTGGTTTGCACTTTCTGAGTAGCTCTGTGAGTAGCACAGCCTCCTTGCATCTGCTTTGCAGTGCAGGAAAGGTTAATGTTCAACCCTAGACTGAAGGAACCAGGCTTTGAGCTCTCAGTTATTTTAAATACAACCAAGTACACTTTTTTTTTAAAAAGATGTTGTTACACAGCTGCATAAAGGATGAATGTTTCACTTCCTTATGCCTGATGGAAAAGAGAAGTCAATGTCTTAAGTGTATAAAGTTGATGAACTATGAGCTTTAGGAGGTGGATCTTGCATTGGAATAAAGAGAATGCAGCAGGCAGTCAGTGTTGTGAAACTACTGTGTATGCATTTCACAGCTTAACAAATACCATAACAATGTATAGAGATTGATTTTATAATATAACAGAATGATTTCGAGCCCAGTAGCTATTACAAAGTGATGTATTGTTTATTTGTTCTGTCGATGTCCAGCAGTAACTGGTTGTCTCCCTGTGCAAGAAGGGAGTTGGCAGAACCTTACCTTGAAGTCAGTGCTGGTTTCTAATGGTTGACTGTTCAGAAGGTGTTACAAAGGCTGAATCTATGCTGATAAACAAAGGAAGTCCAGGAATAAATCACTGTCCCCAGGGTCAACAGGCTCGGCCTGGCTTATAACCTTGCTGTTCAGGGCTAGGTTGTCTTGATGGGCCATGTTTGCACTACACTGGAGGTGGCCCTTGGTATTTTTTAGGTACACTGTGGCTTGAGACAGAAATAATTGCAGTTTCAGGGCTTCTCTTTAACTTTCAAAATATGTGGAATAGCACAAGGGCTGTGGTGCATCTCGCTAGTTTGGTGGTTTTGGGGATTTTATTTGGTTTGATTTGGTCTGTTTTTTTTTTAATTAGCACAAACCAGCCTGTGTGCTGGGCAGTGGGATTGAGACATAGGTGTCACGCAGCTATCACCCAGCCCTCTGCTCTGTCCTGCACTGAGATTTTAGGCACTCAGTATTACTTTGCTGATGTGGGTTTTTCAAGTGGCTGTGCCTGATGATTTGGGGCCAGAAGTGAGAAAGAAGCTTCTCCCTGCAAAATCAAGGTGGGCGCTGAGGGACGGCAGATTGGGAGAGCAAAGCAAAGCTCATTCTGAGCACGAGAGTCTGGACATGCATCTTGTGAACCCTTCACGGGGCTTCACGGGGACTTATCACATTGCCATGTGTTCAGGCCTGCTAAGGTAGCTGCTTGTTTCTCATGGATCATGGGTATCAGACCCAGGTCTCTCCTGAGCTGGGTTCTGCAAAGTCCCAGTATGTGGTGAAAGTTGTGCAGCTCTCTGAGGACAGTGGCTGTGTGGTGGGACAAAGGCAAGGGAGAGATATTAAGGAAACAAGCATCCAAAGAATAAAATGGCTTGTGCAGACTGATACATGAGCATGTGTGTGCAGCACCTCTGTGGGCATGTGCACCACTTGGGTTCTCTCTGTTGCATTTGATGGTTTGAGTCATACCTGTCAAATCCCAGGCCTGAACCTCCTTCTTTCTTTGGACAATCTATTTCCTTTTTCTTTTAATTTTGCAAAAGCACCCTACTAGTCCTGGACAGTGGCAGAGAGGACTTACTGTTCCAAAGCATCTTTATTTGTATGATTTACTCTATTTCATATCAAGCTGCCTACTCTTGTGGACACTGGTAGAATCAAAGCTGTGTCTGTGCTTCTTCTGTAGTACCAGGGAATTAGGATTTCTGTGTAAGATTTACGTGCCAAAAGGCTTTTAGCCATGCTGGTACCAGTGGAGATATTGAATCTTTGGTCTGATGTTATTGGGTCAGCAAGGAGTTTGATGTTGCATCCTCAATGGACCCTTTTTATTCTCATTATTTTTTCTGCGAGAAAATAAAGCTTTGAAACTGCTCAAACGTTGTTGGCCTTGCCTTATTGCATGTAATTTTGAAGTGTTTGTTCCAGGCACACTACAATTTTTGCCATTTAGTGATTACCTTTAAATTCCACGAAGCCTTTTCTCATGTGCCCTTGTGCAGTGCTTTGGGAGATTGTCTGATGTGAAAGGCACTATTACACATTGAACTGATTATTGTTGTTTGTTGCTGTTAACACAGACAAGAAACCCTTCTGGCAGGGAAACAACTTCTTTGCTAATAAGTATTCATAATTTGTATCTCAGCAAAAGATGTAAACATATATTATCATTAAATAGGCTGTAATTTTAATTGCCTATAAATGTTATTAATTCTGATTGTGATTATTCAATAGGTAATAAAGATAAAGGCTGTCAAAATTAATTAAGTACATATTCATTAAATTCAAGGTAGCTTCAGTTTCTTTATTGCACAAATACAATTAACACTTAATCTGAATCTCAGTAAGTTACATAATCATGTGACTCAAAATAAAGGGAGGATACAACCTTGGCCTTTTACTTTTTACATGGGAAAACATTAATGATGCTGACATTGGAGACAATTAGACAGTGTCGGCCAATTGTTTTTAGTCAGCTTTCTCTCACATCTGTGGTGTCTACAAGCAAGAAGGGCCATTGTTTCTGCAGGCCTCCGTCGCGCTTTGGCTCTTTGTGCTAACCGTCAATCTCTTGCTGAATATCAAAGCTGTGAGGAAATTAGAACAGACCAGCTCTACTGCACCACACTAAAGCTTAGCAGGGTGCATCCACTATGCTACTAATTAGGCAGTGGCCAACAAAATAACCTGTCAATGTGTGCTTGCCATTTCCCACACACCTGCATTTCATACACTAATAAGCGTACAGCCGTGGAGAGAAAGGAATAACTGCTGAAGTGTGAAAAATGAACAAAATATAACAATGTTTCTCTCCCCACCTATACTACTGCCAATTACCATTTAGCATTAGGTAGAATCAACATGTCGGAAGAAATACAATACAGTATCTGAAACTAAAGAGGGGGTAGGAAGGAGCAAAGCCACACATAGCGAGTGTATTAATGTTTGCTGCGGAACATCGTGCTAAGTGGAATCTCTCTTTATTTGTATGGACCGGGAGGCTGAAAATGATCATGATTAGGTTTTTTCTATTCATGTCAACCCAGAGAGAAATCCATATTTTTGTTGCTTACCAAAATTATGTGAATAAAAACAGTGGCAAATGACTACTCCAGTGCTGTTCTAGCAGACTGCATCTTTCATGTGCAGCAGTGCAGCCAAGGCAGCACAGGCTGACTGAAGTTCTCATGTCTCTTTGATTTACTTGCAGCCAGTCAGTTGCAAGCCTCTCTAAAGCTTCTGTGCACCATCCTTCCACCTTACAATTCCTTCATTTGAAATCGTATCATTCAGGATGTCAGTACCTGCTTGCCCGGTGAACTTATTACATTTGTGCTGTTATTTCCTGTCATGAACCTTTCCCCTACCATACACACAGTTAGAAAACTCCTAGAAATTGGTTTTCTATCCAAGTGATAAAAGTAGTGTTCTGTTGTTACTGTTATGAAACTGGGAGGAGGAATACTTATGCAGAGATTAGAAATATTGTGTTTGAAAGCAGCTCATCCTCGAAACACAGAAATCAGTTTTATTACAAGCGTTGTGGCATCGCTGCGAGCTCACACAACTCCCACTTACAAGCCCTTGTAAATTGCTAGGTTTCGTACCATAGTAATTCTCACACCATATATTTCTTTCCCTTTCCCTTCGCTTTAATGCCTGATCAGATTGCAGGAGTGATGATTTAGAAGTGATATGCACTGAAAACAAAGCAGAGCAGAAGTAAAGATATTAAGTCAGGTGCAAAGCACCCAAGGCCAAGCTACTAAGGCCATTACCTTTGCCAAGGGTCTGACTCAGCTGAATTCAGCACTTCAGACTTGGAGCTCTTTATTTTTTCCCTCTTTGCACAAACCCAAGGGCTATAAATGCAAATTTACTCATATGAAACACTGTGATTCCCTGTAGAACTCCCTCCCCCTCCATCCTGATGCATATACTTAAATTCTCTCTTTTTTATTTTTTCTTCCATGGACTTGAGCTTTGGTGGATCAGGTAAATGAAGAGCAGAATTCCCTTCAAAAACAGATTTATGGAAATATATCACTCCTGAGTAGCCATCCTGCCAGGAGTCTTCAATATGAAGCTGAATTTAAAACATGAAATGAAAACCAGAAGGGCCGATGCTATGTGTGGATGAAGCTGTTTTTCTTCCACAAGAAAAATCACTTCATCTCAATATGTAGGAGAAATGACTATATTGTTATACTATCCTTGATGGAAATCATACAATAAAGGCCAATATTCAAATGGTATTTGTTAGATACTTTTGAACACCACTCTGCCTTTCATTAGACTTTATCCAGGAGCAGCATTTTCAATTATAAATAAAAACTTTCTCCGCCTCTTCCCACTTGAGCTCAAGTACAGAAGGCCCCTATTTAAAATGCAGCTCCCGAGCAGGCCACCAGGCCGCCTGTTCAGCTGCCAGTGGCTTTTGTGTACAAAGATGTTAATTGGTCCTAATCCCCTCCTAGAAGCTGTTTTGGTAGCCTGACCTGGCACCCCAAAGGACACCTTGGTGTGAAAAACTAAAGGGCCCATTGAAAAGAGAGTGAAAAGCAGCACTGAGCATTCCAACACATTTTAATTTCAGGAATTAAAAAAAAAAAAGAAAAAAAAAAAAGAAAAAGCGAGGGGAGGGGAGGGTGTAGCCAGAGGGGTTACGGCAGAGGGGGGGATGGCACACATCATCTTGCTGATTCTGAATTGGTCATACAAAGCTTTGGTCATACAAATTGGTCATACAAAGCTCTACAAACACCCTTTACACACACACACTCATCCAAAAAGAAAAAAAAAAAAGCCAAGATCTTCTTATATTTCCGCTTCAGGTTTGGATCTTTCTTCCATTTTATTGTTTCCAATGCACGAACTTTGTTTTGGGGAGCTGAAGGAACCCAAATGCAGCCCAAGGTTCTGACATCCCTTTTTCTGTCCTCCTCAGGAGGAGCTGGGTAAATCCAGACCAAAGTTAGTTTCCCTGCAGATTCTGCTGGCCCATTATGTGGCACAAATAAGCATCCAGGACCTGAAGTAGAGAGGACATTTTTTATTAAGTACTTACAGAGCAACCGGGGCGGGGGCAGGGGCGGAGGGGGAGGACGGGAAGGACGGGAAAAGGGAAAAAAGGCAGCTATTATGGCAAACTTATAATCAAATGTACACAAGAAATGTTAGATATAAACACTCCCCCTTAGGAAGTTGTAAAATGCTATCTGTTCAGCACGCCATTGTGCAAAATGTACATTTACAGCTTGGGTGGTAAATTATGCTAATAGAATGCGCAAACCTCAACTGTGAGGTTTTGAATTTTTTGACACAGTTCACAGATCAACTTCATAGGTCAAAGGAGTTTGCCTCCCACAGCCTGATAAAGTAGAGAGATATACAGTCTGTGTGTATTATTATAATCTTGCTGAATGCAAGTTTTTGAGTAGGATATATTTGGTATATTTTCGTCTCCGAATTTGCTCATAATGATTATTTTTCATTAGACACTGCTCTAGGCAAGGACAAAACACTTAGGAGACTCTTTTCATGGGAGTGTTTCAAGGTGTTGAATGCAAAAACCCAGTAATAAAAGCTTCCATAGCACACCAATGTACACAGAAAAGAAGCTACAGTAGCAATTCTTTCACCAAAGAACAACTGCTCAGATGTACTTTTTCATGAGCTTTTGCAGCAGAAAGGGGCAAAAAAAGGGAATATAAAATGTTAGATTCCTTAATCAGCAGAGATTTTCTGCTCAAAGAACAGGGGCCCATGGCTAGAGTTGGAAGGTAAGACAAAGACACAATTCTTGCACAATTATTGTAAAACAAACAAACCAACCCCCCGAACACAAAGCGCCTAAGAAATGTGGAGTATCCATTTGGAGAGAGCAGAAAAAAGTGCTGCATTCTCCTGCCGATCTCCTAAAGCACTTCTGGGCACCCAAAGTTTGCAAATCACATTGTTAGCATTTTCCAGACTCATATAAAAATATATTTTAATGCCAGATTAGGAAAGGGTAGCTGTCAGAATTTAATCTTGTTCAGTTATCTCAAGGTGCCTTTTTGATTTGAATGCCTGATTCACTGCTCTCATCATGATAAAATTACTCTGTCTCTGGCATGGCATTTTCTGGATCAGCTGCTTAAAAATGTTATGGTAAGGTACATCTCAGAAATAAGGTGGGACCACAAAAGCACCTTAAAAATGGATGAAAATGAAGATGATCAAACTAACAAAAATTTCCCTTGGAAGCTGAAAAGTTAAATGAAGGGAAATGTTAAAACTTCAATGCAGAGTAAAAAGGCTGATAACATTCCTTTTTCCCAGAATGTATTTGTCTTTTTAAACTAGACAGACATATGATAATAATTTTGGATGTTTCATGGGTTTATTTCTGTTTCAAATAACTTCTTTGCAATGAAAGCAAAGGCAGGAAAGAAATCAAAGGGATGCAGGGACACAGGGTTTGTGTGTTTCCATGTGCACCCCCTAAGATGTGCTGGAGGAGCTGCTCAGCAAGCACAGAGCATCTGCTGGTTGAAAAGGTGGTATGTTTGAGGAGTTTTAATTTAAAAAATCAGAATCAGTCCTGTAGACCTAGACCTCAGTCTGTGAGTCATCTGCAGGTGAATGATGCTCTGTCTCCTGAACAGAACTGATTATTCACATGAATAAGGTGAGCAGGGCTTGTTCCAGGGTCATCCATGTAAGTCCTCATTATAGAACAGCCCTGAAGGTGCCTGAACCGAGGCAGCAGAAGAGGCTGGACAAACTAACCCAAAAAATCCTGCTGCAAACCCCACTCTGTCTCCCTCAGCTCTGCAAGCTTCTCTGGCACTGCACAGGGTCAGAGCAGAAGACAAACCTCACCTCAACGCAAGGGCTGTCCCTAGAAACCACAGCAGGTCATTAGAAATGTAAAAAATAGTATTTCTTTTCAAGGGGGTTGAAAAGTAACTGCTCCAGGGCACCAAATGGTTCTTGTTTTTCACCGGACTGCTCAGAGAAAGCTTGTGAGCTGCTACTGGTGTGTGTGGATCTGTACTTTCCCCTCAATATTCCTGCACTTTTAAAAAAAATAACAGGGAGAGAAGCAGCCTCTGAAAGCCACTCCTTCCTCTTTTGGCAGGTGAGCGTATGGTGAATATGTCAAACTTCTTTTCCCCCCATTCCAGTCATTTCCCTCCACTCCCCCTCGCATTTACAGCTCTAGTGGTATTTCAATCCAGTTAATGTTGTAATCCAGTGTTGTAAATGTCACAGGGGTTAATCTCCACCAAGCTTTTAAGAAAATAAATCAGCATTTTTACTGATTTGATACTTTAAAAAAGTTTCCACCCACTCCTCTTTTCTTTTCCTAATGTGGCAGGAGGAGTAATAAACTCTGGGTGAGCCTATAGGAAGCTGTTGGATATTTTCTGTTATCCCTGCCAGGTGGCAGAGAACCACAGGAGTATACAACTCCTTTTTGCAGGAGATTAGTAAAATAGAAGGATTTCTAAATGAGGGCCTGATCCTGATGGGAACCTGTCTGTCCCCCTTGAATTCTGTTGCAACTGGGGAAAAAAAGATGAAGCAAAGAATTTGAACAAAAGGGAAAAAATGAAAAAGGAGTGAGAGCATGCAGTGGCATTCCTTGCCCCTGTTGGTGCACCCAGAAAACTTTGAGCTGTCTGCTGCATAGCTTCCAGGAATTTCTGAAGTTGCAGCTTTTGCTTTTGAATTTATATCCGAGGCTTTTGAGGGACATTGGTGGAAACCACAGCCACACTCACACCTGTTTACATCAGCACTCAAAGGATGCTACTCACTCTAAACATCTCTGTGGCACGGAGGCTGGCTGGAGGCACCGGCAGCATAGAGCTGGGGAGGGCAGCACATTTCCAGGGTGCAAAAAATGTCCTTGCTCCTCTTTTTGTGAGTGTCAGCAGCCAGAGAACGCAGGAGCTGGGAAGGAGGGGCCGTGCTGTGCGTGGTGCCAGCTGCTGTGGTGGGGGAAGAAAGGCACACCAGGACCAGCAGCCAGAGAATCAGCAAGCACAGAGCCTCCAGGGTCCTCCCCCAGCCCGAGCCAGGTACGCAGGGACCCCCACTGCCCCCATCCCTCCTGAGGGGCCTCGGGCCAGCTTTGGAGAGCAGTGGCAGGGATCAAAACGGAGGCAGCAGGACTGCAAAGCTAACCTGATCTCCTCAGGAGGATGCAGAATACTGCTGCCATGCTTTTATTGCCAGAAATGCCTAGAAAGATGAAGCAATTCAATATTACAGGTGTTCTCTGCACACTCTGGGTATTTCAATGAGGTAAACTTCTACTGTCCTACTCCAAGTGGGAAACACTGGTTTCTGTGTTTTAGAAATGAGGAGGTTTAATACAAAAGCTGACACATGGCTTTCAGAGATAATCTGTCACATAATCAGGAATAGAACATAAACATAATGTTTAAAATCTCAGAGGGGTGTTGGGGGGGCTTGACCCTACAGCACACCCTCTGAAACCTGCTGGCCTTGAATCCAGGGCTAAGAAACCTCCTAAAGGAGGTCTTACAAAAACTCCAGGATATTTAACCTCTCACATGGGATTCACCATCCCCCAGCTCATAATCAGATGATAACAGCGGTTTTGTGAATCAATTAATTCCTTCTCAAAAAATCTCTATTCACTTTACCTTTTTTCTGCAAAAGTCTGTTAGTATCAAAATGTGTAGTTTTTCTAAAACTGCTTAACAATGAAATACCAAAACCCCACCCTTGTTCTCTCTAAATAACCTACATGCCTAGAAAACAGTGAATACACAATCTAGGGAAAATCAATCTACATCTGTCCCCAAAAGCACAGCAAAGGTAGCGGATGTGGATTGGCTTCCTGTATTTGCATTTCCTTCACACAATGAGTGGATCTAGTTACATTTGTTTCACCTTTCAGCTATTTCTCCAATTTTCCTTTCTGAATGGAGGAATTTATCCCTTTTTTTTCTGCCAGAGTCAATGCTGGGGAGGGAAGCAAGGAAGTTATCAAAGGGGGGAGGGTGGGGAGAACAGCCTAGCTAGAGCTAAGGCTGTAATTACCTTAGAAACATAAAGGTCTATTCTCTCATTGCTGAAAAAGGGGAATTACACACATAACTTCCATTAACATTAATGGGGCTCACCTACATAAATCCCTGGCACATCAATGGGAGAATAGATCCTGTATAACTATAGGTACTGTTTACTCAAAGGAAGTGTGTACCAAAGCATACTGCCTAAATCAGGATAGAGTAGGTGAAAGCTCTACCTTACTCATTTCATTGTCATTTGCTCTTGAAGGGCAATTATCAAGAAATTATTAGGTAGTGGCATCTTAATATCATGCTCTCCTGCCTTTTTACTTCTTCCCTGACAAAGGCAAAAGCTGACAGAATGTAAAATATTTTCATAATGGATTTTTTCCTAGTTGTTTTTCTGGTACTCCCCCTTTTCTACAAACACAGACACACAGCACTTGTGTTTATCCCTCTCTGCTCTGTCTCTGTGTGTGATTATGAAGGCTGGGCCAGTTTATAGCCAGTAACATGAAATAAAAGGACTTTATCTCTCTTTCTTTTCATGGATATAGGAAAGAAAGTATTTGCCTTTCTTTTTTTCAAGTATCTGCTGTTCAGGATGGCTATTGCATGAATGTCACTCCAGATACTGCATGTAGCAAGGGATTTAGTGTTCCCCATCACTGTCAAACACAGTGCAACAACATCTCATTGAGTCAGTGCAATCATAAGGAAGAAAACTAGGAGCTCCAGCTACCCACAATGCTTTGATTTGCTCCAGATTTTGGAGTGGGAGGACAAGAATGAAGAATATCTAGAGCAATCCTGGAGCCGCAAATCAGCATCTGACACTTCTTGGCCATGAAAGTGAAGCCCCAGTAATTGTTCAGGCTTACCTTGGCAGGCTGACTCCAGGCACTGCCAGCACCAGCACGGTGACAGGGGCTGAAATGCCAAGTCCAGGCAGTCCTGTTACTGAACACAGTGTCCCATTCCCTATATTCCTAAAATACCTCGTATATTCCCTCATAAATTCCCTATATTCCTAAAAGGCCTCAAAGCACTGAATGGTTAGCTCTTATTTAAATCTCACATAATTTACTGTTGGTTCTGGGAGGTTTTCCTGGGGTTTTGGTTGGTTGGTTGTTTTTTTTTTTGGGGGGGGGGNTCCTGGGTTTTTGTTTGTTTGGTTGGTTTTTTTTTTTTTGGGGGGGGGTGGTTTGTTTTGTTGTTGTTTGGTTTTTGGTTTTTTTCTTTTTTTGGTTTTTTTGGGGGGGTTGTTTTGGGGTTTTTTTTTGCTTTGTTTTTGTTTTGTTTTGTTTTTGGTTTGGTTTGGTTTGGTTTGGTTTGGTTTGGTTTGTTTTTTGTTGTTGTGGGCTTTTTTGGTTTTGTTTTGTTTTTTTTTTAATTCAGAAAGTGTAAAATTCACCCACAGAAAAGCATTGATCTTTGGATGGGGCAGATATCACCCTCACAGAGGAATTGAGTGAAAGGGAAATATCCTCCAGGCCGTGCAGAGCAGGACCCCAGACCTGCCCTACCAGTGAGCTGCCTGGTCTGACCCATTCCTCTCCTTCCTTGTTTGCACTTCCCTGGTTTGTAGGAGGCTCTCTGACTGCTCAGAGGCTCTGTGGGTTTGGGAGGGAATGCCTTTCCCTACTGTTCCAAGGGGAATTTCTCTCTTTAAGGGGCTCTTTATCCAGCTTGTGGTGCTCTGAATTCCCTGCATTGCCAACAAAAAATCTAGAATGAAAGCAAAATATTGTGTAGCAGAATGTAACTGAGAAAAATGTAGATGGTGTTTAATCAGAATCCCCAGCTTGAAGTCTGGAAGCACTGTCTCAAAGTCATCCTTTGGTCTGGGAGTTATCAGTGTTCATTCTAAATGCAAGGATAAAAGGAGGAACAGAAAAGAAAATCCAGACCTATTCAGGTCTGATATATATACCAGGGACATGAAATGGGAAGACTGGATTTGTGAAGAAACACAGCTAATGTGAGTGGCATGAATCTGCTCAATATATCATATTCAGTGAGGGAAATAATTTGTGATGGTCTTGCAGCTCTTCTAGGCAGCTGCAGAGATCATATCAAATCTATTTAAAATGTGAAATTTCTGGTTCTGTACATCAAAGTCAATTATGTCCCTGGCTTTGAAGAGGGCAGAGTTTCACTCTCTATAAACACAGAAGGATAGAAGCTCTCATTGGTGGCTTCTTTGGAGCAGCTCCTTCAGTGATTCCCCTTTTAATGAGACAGATTACTCTGGCTGTGAGGGAAGGCCAGGTTCTGCAGACCTTATCTCTATGAAGTGTGGGTGAGCCAATGAGTTTTGCTTGAGTAGGGGCTGCAGATGTGACCATGTGTTTTGATAAGCCAGCCCCCAAGAGAATTGTTTTATAAGCAGCAAAGGTAGGCAGAGCAGGACCAGCCAGTCAGGACCAGGGAATAACTTTGGAAAACTTGTGAAAACAGGGGAGAGATTTTAAAACCAAAAAGCTATTTTAGTTATAAACAGGTGTCCTGTAAAATTCTTAAAATTTACCTGCTCAGCACAGTATGCAACTAGCTGAAGTATAATGTATTGACTTTTCTTGGAAAAATTAACTTCCCTTTTGTATTTAGCTGCCAATATTTATGCTGAACTTTTGCCTTTCCTGGAAGTTCCTCACATGAGCACTTGTAACCAGAGTTTACCTACCTGTGTAATGGTCAGGCAGGAAGAATACACTAGGCATGGTGTTTTCATCTTCTCATGTCTGAAGCAGGGAAGACTTCTGTACCAGCCAAGCCTGATAATAGGCCCTGAATACAAAATAAACTAAAGTAGCTAACTCAGCATCATCTAAATGTAGCATCTCATAAAAAAGCAGCAGTGCCCTGGAGCACTTGGCCTTCCTGACCTGGTGCCATGTATCAAATCCTATTGATAGAAATAAACCTTGAATAGAACTGCTAATACATCTCTTGTCTGAGAATAGCTCCTGACACCATACTTATCACTGGTGCCAGCTTGGGGCTTTTGATTCCTCCTCAAAATGCATGTTTGCACCCTGTGCATGCTACTCACTTCTTAATCTTTCTTCCAAGAGAGCACCACCACCTTGATTTGGGGGTTTAACTTGTGCAGGCAAATAAATGCTGCCACATTTCAGCAATATTTCTCAGTCAACAAAGACTGTGATGCCAGTTGCTGATCTCAGCCATAATTATTGAACAATTTTTTTCTTTGGAAACACACAATTATCGAATTCATTGTAGACATACTGTATGCACTAACTTAATTTTAGCTGTATAATCTTATAATGGACATCAATGAATAGAGGATTAGTCAAAACCTATTAATAAAGAGATAAAAGAGGCCCTCAGATATTTTCTTTCAAAAGGCACAGTAAGCTTCAAGTTCTGCTTCTAGAGCCAAGCCCAAGTACCCAGCTTGCACAGTGGGCAGCACAGCAGGGGCAAGAGGGAGAAATCACTCCCTTTAAATTGTGGATTAGAAGCAAATCTACCTTGCAGGTCTGACTTTAGTTTTCATTTAGCAGTAAATGCCTTGTCTCAGCGTCTCTCTCCTTTGAGGTCCTTGAGAACCTCTCAAGGGGTGGTAGTCTGCAGTGTGTCCCAATTCCATGAGTGTTTCTGTTTGCTTTTGCATAAAAATCTAGGCTCTATAGAGCTGCAAGGACTGTGATGGTATGGGGCTGAGCTGGGGTTAGCAAAGCATACCACCAGCAAAGGGAGCAGCAGGGCAACCTCCATGCCACACTGCTTCAGCTCTGAGCTTGCACTGCTAATTGCAGCAGAGCAAGGATAGCCCAGTGTGCAAAACACCCAAATGTGATCTGTTCTAAGGTGGATCAGACAGAGCAAAGGGTACTTTTCTCTGCATGTGTGAGCACACACCTCTGTGTTTCAACCTTAGGAGGAATAAAAGCTTCAAGTGGTTCATATGGTGGTAACTTCTTGCAGTTGGCCTGACTCCATGCATCTGAAGTTGATAGAAACTTTCTGCTCTCAGCAGTGGAGGCTGCAGTGAAGTTTAGGTGAGCTGTATTTAAAAATTTATTTCAACACACATTGGAAAATTGTTTGGAAAATGTGGACTAGGAACAGAGAAGTAACTAGAAGGAGAGGTTAGCTGAACATAATCTCTGTGCCACTGGGAGTATTTTAGCTGCCTGGCTTAGAAATTTGGTAAGGAGAGAGTGACACATCCTGAGAACTACCCATTTCAATAGATCATTGTCATTTATTTTACTGCCTGGAGAGCAGACTGTCCCAAGGCTGTTCCTGCAGGGTTTGTAATTTCCTTCTCATAACCCAGAGAGGTAATGGACAATGTCACCGAGAAGAAAACCAGTATTACCATTCCCCTCCCCAGAAAACCCCAAAACCATGAGATGGCTGGGACGTGATACTACCATGGTAGTCCTATACCTATATTTTCAGAGGCTTTCTCAGCTGAAAAATTTCAAGGACATTTTTCAGGACACCCAAATCCACCTTTTAGCACCATTTTCAGTTTCAAAGCTCCGTCAAAGTATTGCTCTCCTGAAAAAGGTACGAGCACACCGAGATTGAACTATTACTGTTGTCATTGTTGCTTTCATGTTACAACAGCTCATAGTGAGACTGGAGATGGGAATCTTAAAAACACCCTACATGATGTTAGAGCAGGTGGACTGTGCTGTTCCCCGGAGTTCAGTGGCAGTGTAGCACCAAGAACTGTGGCTGGACCTCAAGAACTGTTGGCAGAGCTGAGGGGCGATAGCTGTCACTTTATTCTGCACACTTAACTCCTATTACTATTAATGGAGCAGCACATAAACAGTTGAGAGCAGATCATGGCCTGCAGCTATTTATATATTTCTGCCTCATGTCTTGCATTTTATGGCATTGTTCAGTGGTGTCACCCATAAGCTCGCAGTCATTGTGTTTCTATTTTGACATATATAGGAATGTGCATGTGAAATTTATAATGGCAAAAAAGGAGGCGTGCATTTTGAATTGAAGTGTATCTTTCAACAAGGGAAGTGAATTTCCTTCCATAAATGCTCCTGCTGCACAACCCCCCACTCCAAGACTTCATGTGGCCCCCAAGAGCTGTTTTTTGTAGGCTGCTGGTGCCCTCACCGTCTTGTGCAGGACTTGTTTATTTTTATTTCAGTGGCACTTAGAGCTTCCCGAGGAGTGAGGTCCATTGTGTTATGTGCTGGGCACACAGCTGAATTGGAGCGAGCACGGCTTTCTCTGTGAGTGCTCTAGAGAGAGAATAGATCATTAAGGTCACTTGTTTTCCTTACAGAGGCCAAGGCAGGATTGATTCCTGCATTATATTCTATCCGTGTATGTATTTTTCCTTCCCAGTTTCAAACAGCCACGGTACCAAGATATTACTCACTTCCCTTAGGAGAGTCTTCTGCAACCCGGACATCTTGTTCAGACAAAGTTATGCCTGAATTTTTAAAGCCCACATTTTAAAAAATTTCATTCAATTATTTCCACATGGGGATTGTTCATGCAGAGAAGGACACTTGTCACAGAGGGAAAGGGGAAGGAAAACGTGGCCCCTGCCAGGGCAAAGAAAGGGTTGGAGGAGGCAGCCTGAGTCAACCATAAGAAGAGTCCCACTAGCTCTTTCTACCTCCACCCACTTCCAGACACTCCTGGCCATGTTTGAGACAGCACTATTGAATCCATTCAGCACTACAGCATTGTATCTGTTCACAGAAATGCACTTCAGCAGGCCAACCACCCTTAAAACCAGCCCCATTGTTTCTCCTAAAAGCCTCATTGAAATCTGTATATATAACTGGCTGCTGTTTTGTGAGTTAGCCATACTTGTGCATTACTGATTTGAAAATGAATGCTCCTTGGAGGGTTATTTTCCTTTAAATACCTCTTCTCAAAAAAATGTTCCTCCTTCCTTCAACAACGTCATTGTGGAAATTCCACCCTTTAGAAAGATGATCAATATTGCTTTGTGGACTGGGATCTGATAGGAATTGGTGTCAGCAAGGGCATCAGAGCAGTGGTTTAACAAATCTGTGTCTCTGTTTGCTGAGGAGCAGTGTTACCTGCCTTGCCCACCAGAGAGAGGCACAATCACTCACACCCACCTCCAAGTGCTCCTCTTGCATGCTGTCAATGAAGCACTAAAAGCAGCTGGACTAGAAGGAGCTAGGAGGAGTTATTCTACAGACTGCATTTTTCACTATCAAATTATCTTGCAGTAGCAGATTTATTTGAATTCTTAACAACACAGGCACAGGCTGGGAGCACTGGCAGATCCAGCAAGCAGATCCAGTGACACTTATTCCTCCAGGTGATGGTGCAAAGCAGGGCAGGGTGAAAAGCATGATAGATCTGTGAAGCACCATTCACATCTGGGTTTGACAAAATCCTGGTTTGTTTCATTAATCACACCTAGAAACCCCTCAAAACTATAAAAATGCATTGTCAGATGTTCTAAATGAGAACCAGCAGATACATCTGATGTCTAAATATCCAAAATGGTGTGCCAGCCTTCAGCCCTGTTGTGAGCCCCATGTTGGTGATCAGCAACTCAGCAGCTTGCTCAGAGCTTTGTTGAGGTAGATGCCTCTTTCAAGATACAGATGGAGTTACCTGCCCACCAGTGCAACCACCACCCAGCAGCCATAGAACCACAGGCTGGGTTGGGTTGGAAGGGCTCTTTAAAGGCCATTTAGTCCAATCCCCTTGGAATAAGCAGGTACACTTTCCACTGGACCAGGTTGCTCAAAGCCTCATCCAACCTGGCCTTGGATGTTTCCAGGGACAGGGCATGCACCATCCCCATAGGCAACCTGTGCCACTGTTTGACCACCCTCATTGTAAAAAATTTATTCAGTATATTTAAAATAATTACCTCTTGCTGTATCTCTACCAGCACTATGAAAGTCTGTCCTCACCTCTCTTTTATACCCCCTTTAAGATCAGGTGCACCTGCAACCCCACTTCATTCAGCTCCTGGCTGGATGAGGTTTTTTCTGCAGTTGCTTGTGTGCAGCACTGAGGTGCATGCTAAGACTGGCTTCCAGGTGCATTAAGAAAGACACATTCAGCTCTGGGTGAGGGAGAAAAAAATCTCCATCTCCACTTTGAAATGAGGGGTTAAACAAACCTGTGGCAAATTGGACTGCTTCACAGAGTGTAGTAATGGAGTTGATACCATGTGGATGGCAGAAAGTGTACACGATATTGGCCAGTTGTTTGATACTGCCACTCTAAAGGCCCCAAGAATTAGACCAATTTCACACTAGAAGAGGTGCTTGTTTCTCACATTTTCTTTCACAGTTGGAGTCCTGGTCACTTGTTGATCTTCTGTCCTCATAAAATCTTTCCAGTTCATTTAAAAGTTGGCTCTCTTGTGCATTTCTTAAATTCTTTCTGAAGCTCAAGGTTTGAAATGCTTCCTTACTTCTGAGACTCCAAGGGCAAAACTGTAAAGTGAGCACCCTGACCCCAAAAGCCTTATGCTGCCAAATACAGTCAGCAAGAATTTGTGGTAAATGGGGCTGTGGGATCATGCTCCAGTATTAAGTACTGACTAAATGGTATCTTGTACCTGAAGACTTCAAAATCCTTTGCTTTTTCTCCAGCCTTGTCCAATGCATCTCTGTGATACAGGGTAGAAGTTCTCCACTGAGAGATTTTCAAACTTCTCTTTTTAAAATTTTACTCTCCCCATAAAAAACAGGTGGTCATGTAAGGCTGGTAAGATAATTCCTTTAAGTTAAGGACATCTCCTCTTTCCCTATAATTTTAGAAAATACTACTGTTGAGTCCTTTCAACATGGTTGTTTGCAAGATAACTCATGAAAACATGGTGCTGCCTGTGCTATTCCCTTTCCCTCTCCCAAAGCATACAATGTACATGAAGATGAATATTTCTTACACAACAACATAGACCAAGTAGCATTATATTAATTAGTAATTGTACACAGTTCTAGCTATGGACAGAATTGAACTCTTGCACTGTTTTGTGGCGCAAAACTCACCAGTTCTAGAAAATTACTGCAGGAGTTCACCAGAAAATTAACTCTTGAATTAATCAAGACTGAAAGTGTTGCCTACTAACATTGTTGCAAAACAGATTTTTGGTTCCTCTCCAATCCCAGACTACCAAGAGTCAATAGACTCAGTATTAACCCATACACACTTGGGTAATCCCCACAATACTGCCACTCACCAAAGCACACTTGAAAGTACAGAAGTCCCTTGTCCTGTTACTATGATGCAGACATATTTATTTTACATAAGTTGAATTGGTTTTTCTTCTTTTTCTGGTACTTGTCACGTCTTGATTTTTACACATCAAGAACTTGCAATGAAACATCTGATAGTTCTTTATGAGAATGTCATAAAACCCCTGATCTAGATGTTTGGATTAGTCTCTTCTTTTAAATCTTATGCAATAAATTTCAGAGTAACAAAGCAAAGAAGATTCAGCTTTACACCAAAGTTTGTTTCCTGGATTTGTTCTTCTGTTGGGATACTCACTGTTTTAGCCTGCATGAACAGACATTGCAAAATCTCTGCCACTGAATTTTTTTCTGTGTTATCTGCATATCCACAGCAATTACCTACGGAGTGCAGGCTGTTTCAAGGGCTGTTCTTAGCAGAAGCATACTTGTGTTTATATATAGCCAGATATTAAACTTCTTGGAAGCTCTCAGATAGGTGAACTCTGGAAATCTTTTTTTCAATAGTCCCACAGGTATCAGCAGGAGTATTTTATAGTGCTAATATACTCGCATCTAGAGAGGGGTATATCTGCCCTCTAAACTGTGAAAACAAATGATCAGGTAGAAAATTGTCATTTATCCTGAGTTTAATATAAACTAGCATTACAGTTCTTTAAAGGGTTTGAACTTGTGGCTGTAGAGTTTCCACTGTTTACTGTATTCCTAAGGACTGACAAAGCTATTTATTGTTGTTATTCATATAAAAGAAGTGGTTATTGACTGGCCTAAATATGCAAAAGCACAGCAGGGGAGAATTTCTACCTACAAATCTTACAGCATAAACTAAATAAGAGTGGGAGCAGAACGGAAAGGGAAAGCAAATTAACAAAGTGGTAGAACTGGAGCTCTCTGATTACCAGCCAAGGTCTGCACATTCTGTCCCCACTGAATTTCTGTAATGTTGTACTTTCTCATAGAAGTTTCCCAGACACACAACCATAGTTCTGGAAAGAGCATTTAATGCTTTTAAATAAGGATCCTGATCACCTACAGATCTTAGAAATGTCGTTTCAGTGATGTCAAGGAAATAATCTTGCTCCTGTTAACTATGACAAGACAAAATTGTGTTTCATGTACATTTGGATTATATGGAGGCTATAAAACATGGTGTGCTGATGTTGGCTGTGGTAGACTCAATTTTCTTCACAGTAGCTGCTGTGGGACTGTGTTTTGGACGTGTGACGAAAACAGTGTTTGTAATTCAGGGATGGTTTTGTTTCTGCTGAGCAGTGCTTGCACAGAATCAAGGCTTTTCTGCTCCTCAGCCCACACCACCAGTGAGCTGGCTAGGGGGCAGCTGGGACAGCTGACCCCAGCTGCCCACAGGGGTATTTCCTGCCGTGTGCCACCATGCTCAGCATACAAAGCTGCAGGAAGAAGATCACTCTGTGATCTAGAGTTGTAGGGCTGAACCGAGCAGGCAGACCTGCCAAATGAAGATGTGCACTGTGGTATCAAAAGGAAGTTGCAGCAACCAAGTCTTTCATTTGAAACAATTTTGCCTTTCCTGAATTCTCTTTCCTGATTGAAGAAATTCATGACACGGCACCTCATCCCTTACCTGTCATTTTGGTTTTATCAAGAGCTGCCTTAATATTACAGACGCATTTTGTGAGACGCTCAGATCCTTTTATTTAAACTCCTTCCTGTGCCAGTGTTGGTGCCAGACCTGCTCTGCAGAGGTGGGAGCGATTCCCTGCGGGTCCGTTCCCAGAGCCCCGCCCGGGTTCTCCATCCCCAGCCCCCGCGGTGGGGCCGCCGCTGTCCGCGGTGCTGAGCGGCCCCGGCACCGCCGCCGGCCCGGCCGCGCTCAGCCCCAGCGCTCGGCCCCAGCGCTCAGCCCTGCTAAAGAAAAGGCTCTGCCTTCATCGGGCACATTGTGGAGACAAGGTGAGGCCCCACGTCAGCCCACCTGGCACGGCTGGGCGTGCATCGGGAGCAGTTACACAGAAAGTGTTCCTAGGAATCGTACTGGTATTTCTATTAATTCGTTTTTGTAGCACCATTGGCGCTTAGGGCACTCGTGCAGAAAAAGACCATTTGCCTGAAATTTTTATGCCTTGAGGTCTCTTTGGCTGAGCTGATGCTCTGGAGTATTGCATTGTATTTTTCCTCTTTGGTTCATGGGTCTGAGTCTCTGAAAACCATATGACGAAATTTAGCTAGAACACTAGAATAATTGCCTGAACTGTGGATAAAAAGATAGAGCTAAAGCTCACACCTTATGTTTCATACTAATCATATCCAGAGGGATGCAGGGTTTGGCTCATGAAGAAGTTTTGAGACAGTAACACCATCTCATCACAGAAACAGTGCTTACTGGCCCACAGAGCACAGAGAAGGTAAATACATGCTCAAAACTCCTGTTTGCAGGGAGAGATTTCTATAGACATAGCTGGGCAGCTGGATTTGAACATCTTCCAGCAGAATGTAAATATTTCTTCTTTACTTGGTTCCTTTGATATAACTGTGTTTCATGATAAATACTATATTCATTGATTTTTTCATCTTTTCCCTATTTATCCCCTCTTCTCAAATAAACTTCACATATTTGTTCTCAGCATTGAACATACTTCTAAGAAACCTGAGATGTGCCATAGAAGAGTTTTTACTACATGGTTAGATGGCCATTTCTTCTTTAATATACACAATTTAGCCCTTGCTTCTATGAAAGTCTGTGCACAGAGTACAAGGCATTTCCCTGAGGAGCACTAAGTAAGGCTGCCACATTTCTACTTAGAAACTTCAGGAGATCAAATTGTTATGAAATACAGACTAACAAATGAACTGGAAATGCAACTTACATGTCTGGTGCTTTCCCTCTTTGCGACAGACAGATTCTGTGTATAAAAGTTTAAATCAATCCCTCTGGGTTTTTCCCCACTTGGCTCTTCTGATAAAAGAGAAAATTTATTCTAAACACAAATGGTTTATACTAAGACTGAAGGCAGTCCCTCTATGGAGGTCATCTCACAAAATACCATTTAAACTCTACATGACAAAGGATCTGATTTCATCAGGTAAGGGCAGTAGGACACTTGGCAAGTGGATGAGAAGCAAACTCACCAAGTTTCTTAGGATCTTAATCTTAACAAAGGGCAACTATTTCATGCATCTCGTGTTATTTTCCCTACAACCACATTCAAATTACACCAGTGTAAGAAAGTATTAAATATACATGCAAACATGATTAAGCGTGTGTATGTATCAATTAACTTGGTAAATAATAATAATAATAATGACAGTAAAAATATCTAAGAAAACATAATGCACTAAGAAATAATAAGCATAATCCCTTCCATTCAAAATGTTTCACTGCATGGGGCCAGTAATCCAAGACTGTTTCCATAAGGCTCTGCTGTTTTAACAGCTGTGACATGGTATAAAGTTTCCTATTTGGAGCCTGAGCACAATTAAAGTCCTCCTCAACACCTGATGTAATGGGCTCTTATTTGCTAATTCATCTCAGTAATCAGCTGATCTCGAGGATGTTCACAATGCTGTGTCCAGAGAAATATAGAGATTATCTTGGAGCATGCACTCAGGATGCCTTGGATTGCCTATTTATCCTCCTTAGCTCTTTATGGCAACAGACACTTCATTCTCCTGCCTGTTTCTAATTTCCATTTAGAATTTGGTTTATGAAATTGTTTAGAGGCCTCAAGGAGATTATGACCATCTAGTGGTAGACACCCTTTAGAGGTTTAAATTAGAGACCAAGCAACAAAATAAAGATAGGAAGAAAGATCAGGGTTAACAAGAGTCAATAACTGCTAACATTGAATTGGAGTCAATTATGGTTGCTGTTAAATTTTTGATTTTGATCACAATTTTGCCTCAACTTTAATTCAGCACAAGTATAGGCTCATACCTCCTTCTGAATAGGTTTAGATGAGCATCAGCATCCCCATTTCAGAGGAAGAGCAGATAGAAACTCACTGACCAATGGCTAACAGTGATTTCAGAATCAGACAAATTCTGGCAAAAATGAGAATTTGTCTTCTTAATTTTCTTCTTAATTTTTCTTCTTAATTTTCATGGCTTTTGAATTAAGCCATGAGGATATCCTTCCATGCTTCTGTGCCCACACCAGGTTGTCCTTCACTTGCTTCTCTCTGTAACAGCATTTTTGCAGCCAGGTGTGACCTCAGTAACCTTTTATTCTCTTTTGTGTCCTGGCTGGCTTTCTTCCCAGTATCCAACCTGAATCCCTGGAGCCACAGGTCATGACTTGCCAACTTGTTGCTTGCCATGATGAGTTTCTTTCTACTTTTTGTCCACTAAAATAAGAGAAAAAAAATTGTGGAAGGGAATTTAAAAGAACAAGATCTCTGCAAGGTTTCCCTTGCAAATTTTTTGCTGGATTGATTCCTCTGCAGCTAGACTGATAGAAAATCTTCCAATATGTAAAGGATACCAACCTTAGGAAAAATTTAAATTCATGACAGCATTTATCTTTTTTATTTTTGGGACAAAACTGGAAAACCACTTTCCCTTTGGTCTTCCACCCCTCTCACAGGCTGTTTTTCATGCACCTTCAGTGACATGCTTATGGATTGTTGTGATGGTGCATCTGCCATCCTCCTTCTCCTTGGGCCTGCTCTGTGGTCTCAGAAGCTCCTGATAAACATTGGTGGAACCAGCTGAGTGGTGAAGTGTCCCTTGACCACACCAGTCCAGCCATAAGACACTCCCTGGTTGTACCAGGAGCTCTTGCGTGGTAGAGGTGCAAAGTACCAGAAACATCAGCTTCCCAAACAAAGTGGGAAACAAAGGATAAGCAAATCTGCTTTGTGACCTTGGTACACCACTCACCTGAACTGTGGCCTGAGTGGAGTGGATTGTGTGAATTGTAGTGACCAGTGTGAATTGTAGCCTGTGTGGAACAGTACCATTGTCACAGCACTCTGGGAAGCTACCAAAAAAGCCCAGTAGTTATTGGCTTGGGTCATGGTCAGGAGGGAAACTTACTGATGGCCAAAGTCAATCATCTTGTGACCCTATAAATGGTGGTCCTAAGTAGAACCCCTTGAGTTCTCCTGGACTGCAGCAGCTGCACCAGCACCTCCCTGTAACTGGGGCACCTCTCAGAGCTCCCAAGCCAAGCCTGGGATACTCAAGGAACTGTCTCTGACAACAAGGCTGAGGCTGATTCCCACCCCCCCCACATCTCTACATTCCTCAAAGTGCAACCCTTGCCTTTTGGGGGATGCAAAGGGATTTGGTGTGTATTTCACTGAACCTGAGGGGAATTTCTGATAGGAATCTTTACACCCATAGAAATGGGTGTACACATCATTTTACCTGTGTGCCTGTGAATTGATTACGGTATGAATGTTGCTATCTCAAATCTATGGTTAAGTCATTGTTGTAGTGAGCCCTACTGTATGTCTGTTGTAAATGTTAAACAATTCAATGATTATGTGCTGCTAAACCCTTTTGCACCCTTATCTTTGCATCTATATCCTTTACACCTTTACCTGCTTTTGCATTCCCAGATACCATACAAATCATTTCAAATTGCTTCTAATTTGATCTTCCTTTTTACCCTTTAAGCTGTGTAGTAAATAGTAGAGTGAACCTTGCCATCAAACACTGTCAAGCTGCAGTTCCACTAACTCATATTAAACCCTGCTTTTGCCCATACCTTTGGTGGTGTTTCTGTAAGCAGCCAAACCACTCATTTGTGAGAGCTGTAAGAAGAGGTTTCTACCAGGTAGATGCGCCTGGTTCAGTGACAAACTTTGTGGACCCTCCTTGTGTGGATTGAACTGTTTTATTTGCCCTCTGCTACATCTGGTTCCTTGGTTTTCTGCTTCAGCTGAAGCATAAAAAACCAATTTATTTGCCCAAGCTGTGGCATCTCATCAGATGAGGCCTGTGATCCAGTTTCCTTGCGTTGGCAATGACACCAAGTGCCAAGTAAAGTTTTGTGTTCTGGGCAAATCCTTATACTGGTGTGATGTTTTCATTCTTGCTCACAGCAGGGAGAACAGAAGAAAGGGTTGCAGATAGCTGAAGAGAAAAAAAGCTCTGGGAATTTATTACTTTATTTTTTCCACAGGGAGAATAAGAAAAAAAAAGACAGCACCTCTTGGCAAACATTATATTAAGTACAGTCTGCAAGAACTGTGTATGAAAATAAGTTAAAATTAATTTTATTGTTCATGAGAATGGAGACAAAGAAAAGGTAACATGGTAAAATAATTAAAAAGGATGTGGTTGCAGAAGATGGGAACATCTGCTACTTCTAATGACAGAACTTGGGACAATTAATGTTAAAAAATGTAGAAAATATATACAAAATATAATAATTTTTGTTCTGTGTGTGATTGACTGTGGAACCCACTCCACTAGAAAAGTTTAAGACTTAATATACAAACTAGAATCAGTCACACAGAGATGAAGAACAGCACGAACACTAACAACTACATATAGAAAGATAATAAATAAATACTGTGCTTAAGTTGCTCAGCAATTATTAGAAGCAGAAAGATGGGGAGTAAAGTGCTTGTTAGAGAGTTCTTACACCTGAGTCAGAAATGTTTCATGTCAGCCCCTGCCAGCCAGCACTTTGGCCACAGCTATGGTCCAGGGTCACAGTTTATATTGTGACTGTTGCACAGACAGCTTCACATCGATTGATTTCATTTTAGCTTCCCTGGTAATTTTGTTAAACTCTTGCTAGCAGCTGTGACTTCATTCTGTTCAGGAGTTATTCTTTGGAAGTGTTTTTCTTTCCTTAAAAGAAATTAAATACTCTGAAGTTAATCAGAGACCTCGTGTGTGTTTTTATATGTCACAAGGTCATGTATCTTGGGCTGATGACAGGATTGCAAATGGAGACAAAGTGGTCAGAGGCTGCACTAATCCCTGGCATGAGGGATATGGAGGAGCAGCAAATAAAGCAGGGTCTATGTTAAGTGGGTGGGCAAATGCTTTTGAAAAAATCCTCGGAGTAGACTGATTCCTCTTTTCCCTATGTGTACCTGGCTAACATTATTTTGTGTTTTTTCTGGGTGCTCTGGAGCTGATCCTGGGAGTTTTGCCTTCCTGAGAGCCACAGGAAGAGAGAGATTGTCCACGAAGCTGGGAAAATGTTCCTTGAGTTCAGAACAAATTTAAATAACCCATGCTGCACTCCATCTTTTTAAATCCTTGCTCACCCTAAGCCCTATGTGTAGCTGCTGCTAAGGGAAAGTTTGGGGAAGTCTGCCTGTCACAGAAATCCTTTTTTGATTTCTTTAAAAATTTGTGCCAGATATAGATTTATACTTGGTTTATTTGCTTTGCTACTAAATATTCCTGCCCCTCACACTCACACATGCTCCCTCTGCATAAGCCAAATATTTCTCTGTTTGAGCTCTGATGCCCCAGTGATGGCCACAAATAAAAATACAGCACGAAATGCAGCAAAATCTTTCAGCAGCAAATAGCTTCAGGAAGGTGGCTTGTGTTCATTGCTCCAGCAGGATGAAACTCAGCATTTCAGGGCAAACAAGCAAGCAGTGTCTTTGGGCAGCTCTAGTGTAATTGGGAAAAAAACCAAAAAACAAACAACCCACCAAACCAACCAAACAAAAACCAAACCAGCTATTATATTCAGACTCACTGTATATGTGTATGAATGATTTTTGACTTGTCCTACTCAATGACACAGGTGGTATTCCCTCTTTTTTTTACAGAAATGCTGATGAACATATTTTAGTCTGTTTTGTAGAAAGCAGGGTGTTTGGGCTCTCAGGGAGCCCACGCTTTTGAAATGCTGAAAATTTCAAAGGAAACAAGAAATTGCCTCCCTCCCTGTGGGTCTGCAAGGTTTTTGCCTGAGTCACAAGCAGAGACTGAAACAGGACTGTGATAACCTTGCATGGGACTGGAGAGCCTCTGGCTTTTGCTCTGACCCAGCCCAGGAGCAGCCTCTGATATAGGCGTGGGACAGGTGGAATTTGAAGGAGATATTAAAAAAAAAAAAANGGGAATTTTAAGGAGAAATTAAAAAAAAAAAAAAAAAAAGGAAAATTTCCTGAAGTATTTATTTAACCTGAACGCTTAGACAAGACTCCTTCACACTTCAAGGCACATCCTTTTTTTTTTTCTTTTAAATATTCAGAAATAATTAATAATAATAGCAATAAGAATAAAAATGTCTAGCTCTTCACATGTGCACTAAGGGCTGCAAAGCTGTAAAATAAGGACTTCTGCTATTGTGTCAGCAATTTAGCCTGATGCTGGCTTAAACTGCCTTACAAGAGGAGCAAAGAGCTTACACTGACCACAGCTCCAACCCTGAGACTGCAGATCAGGCCAGCGACCAGGGAAAAAGAGCCTCATGGCACCCGTGTGAGGGGACAGGAATGCTCCTGCAATCTCTGGTTTAACAGAGTAGCAGGGAAATCCTCTCTTTAGATGAGGGCACCTGAGACAGCTCCGTCAGAACACGTTTGTGCTGCCTTTTCCATGGCTCACAACGCAGCAGCAAATTTGGGCACTGAAATGGGCCCATCTCTACTCAAGAAGGTCCTGCAAGACAGGGCAAATTCATCACACAGCTCAGCCCCACGTTTGGCAGGGGAGCCCAGGGAGGGTTTGAGTGGTGGTAATTCCCTCCTCGGCAAAGGCAGCCCAGGGCAGGGCTCCCCTCTTTGTCTGGGGCTGTGGGTGATGCTGTGCAGTCCAGGCAAGGCAGAAACTGAAAACTGTCCTCTCCCTCCAGGTCTCCCTGGCAGATCTGTTTTGTCACATTCACTCTCTTCTTTTTAACAACACTTTTCCCTCCCCTCCCCTTGAAGTTTTCCAGTCTTGACCAGCAGTTTCAATGTCACCTCTTCAAATGTCACCTGTGATCCCCTCCTTCACCCTGGTTGCCCTTCCCCCGATTATTTCTACACACTTCATAAAAAACCCAACCGAATCAGCATCACCACCACGTCCTTCCCTCCCAATCTGGAGCAGTGAAACTGCCCTGGCTGGGACAGGCTCATGGCAGAGCCCAGCGGAGGCCACACCAGGGACCCGTGGGCAGGGCCAAGGTGTGGGGAGAGCGGGTGCCACGGTGCCCAGGCGGCTTGGCCTGGGGAGCCAGGGCACCGGGGAGGCTCCTGGAAACCAGGCACTGGCTGCCCAGCAAAAACCCTCAGGGCTGGGCTGCCAATCGGAATGAAAGCAAGAGCTGTTCAGAAAACACCTCTAAATATCCGTATTCGTGCATGTGTGTTTCGATGTGCTGCATATCTGTCTGTTGTCACACACACGGACGTGCACCCAGAAGTGCCCGCCAGGCCCGGCACCCGGCACCGGCAGGACGGGTGTGGAGGTGAGCGGTGCCCTGCTCGTGGTGGCCGAGCCCGGGGTGGCTCCTGGCAGGCTGGGCACCTCCGGGGCGCCGGCAGCGCCACGGACACGGGCACGGCCGGGGATCGGGGCCAGGGAGCGCTACAAGGGCTGGGTCGGAGCCGAGCACGGCACTGGGAATGCCCCAAACTGCCCCAGGAGGGAAATCACCCTCTAGGAAGTGGAATTCACAGCCCCCCGCTCAAAATGAAACATTAAATTTCATTTAAAAAAAGGAAAAATCGGGAGGGTTATGTAGGGATAGGGTTTTGTTGCTTTTTTTTTTTTTTTTTTTTTTTNTTTTTTTTTTTTTTTTTTTTTTTTTTGCAGTGCATGTATAAATGAAGGCAATTTGGGTGCTACAAATATAAGACGAAAATACACCTAATTCCGTCATCATATAGATATAATATATTTCACTCTCACCACATAAATACAAAACATCCAAATATCCAAAACATTCAGAACAAAAGTTAGTAGCAAGGGCTCAGCGCTCGATTCATTCATTATTTTATCGACTAGTTGCCTAGAAACTTCAGACGTAAATAATTTACAATAAAATTACTATTTTCTTTCCATCCAGCTCCTTCTGTCCAGTTCTGGTCTATAGTTAATTCTATATTCTACAGCAACCATTCCACTTTTTGTATTTTTTTTTTCTTTTTTGGTTACAGTTTGGTGGCACGTATTTATACAGTTTGTAAACGCCATGTGTTAAAGTTCAAAGAAAGAAAAGAAACTTAAAACCAAAGTAAATAATTTTTCCCCCAAAAAACTACCTAAGTACAGTATCCCTTTTGTGGCAAATTCAAGTACCGAAATTGAACAGAAAATATTCGATCCAGAATACTAGAAGGTGAAATACATATGTTTGTGGAGAAAACAGCAGTAAGAATTAAGAAAAAAAAAAAGAAATTTGTTACACAGATGTGTTTTAAAGTACAAAAATAACAATAAAAGATACGCTTTTTATATTTTACGTTCGTTTTAAATGAAGTGAGCGATATGCGAGAGGGTTATTTTAGGAGGAAGGAAGGCTACAGGGGTTTTTTGTGTTTAGGTGAACAATTGAAATTATTTGGAAAAATCAAATGGAGCAATAAAAATTAAAATTACGATCGCAACAGATCTAGATACAAATAGATTCGCGAGTTCCATGATTTATCTGCAGACTTGTTTTTGCAGATAAGCTCCGCGGGACTAGCCCGTGGGAACTGAAATGAAAAGAAAAAAAAAAAAAAGGAAAAAAGGAAAAAAAGAAAGAAGGGGGGGGACGTTGTGTTATCTCGAAGGAAGAGACAATTTTATGCAAAATTTCTGCAGCCACTGGTTTCTGTCTCCCCTATTCGTGACTGTACGTTCAGTCTGTTTCGGCCCTTCCCACACTCAAGATTTACCGTGAAAAAGAAAAGTTGCTGGAGGATTTCCTGACTGGTGTTAAGAGCTCAGTCGGCAACCGGGGGCTGTAGTGCAGCGAGTGTGGGGGTAAACGGGGGCCGCAGGTGGGGCCCCAAAACCTTTGTGCTTAGAAATCACTGAGTCTGGGAGACACAAAAAAAACACCCCAAAACGGGCATCACCTGGCAGCTCCATCCTCCTCTCTCCGAAATCCCGCTCCCTCGCTCGGCATTGGCTAAAGCCGATCGAAGGGAGCCCGGCCGACCCTCGCCCCGACCGCTGACCCTCTGCGTCCCTTCGCAAACGAACGAACAGCGCGATCGCCCCTCCCGCAAGGACAGACGGACCGCGGGGCAGGGGGGAAGCACCGGGAGGCGCCCGCAGCCCCTCGCCGCGCCCCGGCCCTGGCCCCGGCCGCCGCCTCGCCTGGCCCCG
>VZSE01010919.1:1399091-1413706 GCA_013398275.1 Promerops cafer
GGGGAGGGGGGGGGGGGGGGGGGGAAGGAGGGAGGGAGAGAGAGAGAGAGAGAGAGAGAGAGAGATAGCCCGTGAAAAATCTCAACTGCGTGATCCACTAAACGAGAAAAAAGTTTTACTCTAGCTATTTCATTGTCTCTGCTACAATATCTTTGAGAACCGCAACAGCCAGTAATCCAATAAGACCATTGATTAGGCTACAATGATTCAATTCAAGCAAATGGCCTTGTGCAAAGAGCATGCTCCAGTCCTTCTTGTCACCTTGCAGGGCAGAAGCCCTCTTCATGCTTCTCTCCTTATTCATTCCTTTATGGGAAATGTAGAGCAAAAGGAGTGAAAGATGGCAATTATCTAATTGGACTATTAACAAACAATTCTCTGAGTGTGGCTGTCTGGCAGTGGTTCTTGGGCGAGGTGAAAGGCCACATGTTGCACTGGCCCCATTCACAAAGAGTTTAGGGGCCTGAGAGGGAGAGAAAGAATTTTCCCTGAGAATTTTTCACACAAATGGCGGTGTATCCTCCAGGCTGGCTGTTCCCTGCCTCGTCCTCTGCCTGCCCGGGCCACTGCCTGGGAATCCCACCCACCTGAAGCGGGCAGGGCCAGCCCTGCCCAGTGTGTCTTGCTGCAGATGATACCAGGAGGAGAAGCAGAACACGGCGCCCTTGCCAGGGCTGCTCAGCTCCATGGGCCTCATCCTGCCTCTGCTGGAGGAACAACCACCCACCCTCGTCCCATGGGACCCCATCCTTGTCCAAGGAGGGGTAATGGAGGGAAGGATCCAGTGCTGGGGCCTAATCACCATAAACAGGAAATTCACGGGAGGCAGAGAAAGAATGGGGGGCAGGGTGGGAAAGGAAAGGAAAGGAAAGGAGAAGAAAGGAAAGGAAAGGAAAGGAGAAGAAAGGAAAGGAAAGGAAAGGAGAAGAAAGGAAAGGAAAGGAAAGGAGAAGAAAGGAAAGGAAAGGAAAGGAGAAGAAAGGAAAGGAAAGGAAAGGAGAAGAAAGGAAAGGAAAGGAAAGGAGAAGAAAGGAAAGGAAAGGAAAGGAGAAGAAAGGAAAGGAAAGGAAAGGAGAAGAAAGGAAAGGAAAGGAAAGGAGAAGAAAGGAAAGGAAAGGAAAGGAGAAGAAAGGAAAGGAAAGGAAAGGAGAAGAAAGGAAAGGAAAGGAAAGGAAAGGAAGAAATAAGAAAAAAGAAAAGAAAAAAAGAAAAATAAGATGGCAGTTCATGGGTACATTTCAGTGAGTTGGCTCTAGTGGAAGTCTCAAATCTTTGCCATTTTTCCACAGTTCTCAGCATCATTTATTTTTATTGCCATTGCCTGAAAAGTCAGATTGAGATTGGTGAGGTGTACCTAAGATCTTCATCAAACCCTCTCATTTCAACGATATTTATACATACAACCATGGAACATCCTCACTGTGGACCAGGTTTCATTTTTCCTTACAGCCAAGGCATCTCAGTGATCTGTGGTGCTCTGTTGTTTTTAGTTCCTACTTGCATGGCAGCCATGCCCAGGGGCCCCAAAGAAACCACAGCCCCTCTGAGCAAGGCTTCATGCAGCTACAGAGAGAGGATGGAACGAGTTCACTTCCTCCACGGATTTGCAGTGTTGTTCAGAGGCCTGTTGGGTGACAGGATGCTCAGGAAACAGTACATTTCAGAGAGATTTGGTCTTTCAAAGGGAGATGCAACAAGTGGATGCTGATTAGGGAAATTTTTCATGTAGCTGAAGTATAGGCTGGGCTTAGCAGGCCAGCTTTGTTGTGTGATATAGATAAACATACACACGTGTGTGTGCACAGGCAAGGCACCATCAACAGTCCCAGCTGGACAAGTCTGTTTAATGCTAAACAAAACAAAGTTCTGCTACAAACATTTTTACCTAACAGATTTTATTTTAGACAGAATAGGCATAGTGTTTCCCATAAAGGGAAGGCTTACTGTGAAATACAGAGGCAATTATAATTATATTTGCATAGGTGTGTGGGTGTATGTATGACATTTCCCCCCATAGTTTTCTTTATGCTAATTTCTATGCATAGGCCATAATAATAAACACGGAGCTATTGAACTCAATTACACTGTTTGAAGCAGAATATCTGGAGATTAAATATTATGTTTGTGTGATAATCTGTCTTTTTTTTTTTTTTTTTTTTTTTTTTTTTTTTTTTTTGACAAGCCCCTGATCCAAACTCAGCAAAGACCAGAGGAATTTTGTTCTACCTGTGCCATATTATGATAAATACATTTCAAGGATCTTTTTGTCCACAGAATTCAGTGGTATAAAGAGAATTTTCCCAGTTGAATCAGTTAAATTTGCTTTCACACATTATGAACATAGCACTGTTGAAGGTCTGGAAATTCAAATAATGAGTCTAATCCTGCAGGAAACTTGTAGTGAGCAGACAAGCCTGTCCAAACACAGCTCAGTTACTTTAATTGAGGCCCGCTCATCTGCAACAAATAGCAACATCCAGAAGAGCCCTGGGAAAATCAGAATTTTACCCTTTCCAAAAACAACCTTTTCTTTAGTCCAGCAGTCACTAAATTTTCTTTCACATATTCTCATTCATTTTCCCCCCTACAATATGCTTAAATCATTCATTAACATTCAATGTTATGTCCTTTCAGGACATAATATGTCCCTCTCTTACTGTTGTAACTTCAGGGGTGTCAGTAGCTTCAGCACTCTCACGTTCAAACTCATGTGTCACTGGATAAGCAGATTAAAGGTTACTTCTTTTCCCTTCAAATAATGCTTACAATGTCTTAGCACACTACACGGGTACTCCCTGGCTGTGCTTTGCTGTGTAGACCTTGCTGCTTTTCAAATACAGTTTTATTAGTTTGCATTAGCATGTAGAAGACTGAAAAATCTGTTTCTCAGATGTTGACTGCCACTATTTATGTTATTTTTATCTCTATTTCAGGTACAGGAGAGAGGTACATTATAGCTACTACTTCTTATGCTCTTCTTTGTTGATGACAGTAAAAGTTTCACCCTAAAAAGCATGGTTCAGAGATCTTCTGACTCAAAGATTTGTCTCAGGGTTTAATTGCCCTAAGCAAGTTTTTATTCCATTAATATTCCTGATTGCTTTGGCTCAGGTTATTTGCTTTTGAATTTACAGATGCCTTTGGCGAGGAGCTGCTAGGCCTTTTTTGGATACTTATTTAGCACAGGGGATGTGAGCTGGTACCTTGGGGCTGAACAACTTCTGTTATTTCCAGTTAACAGAGAGTATGGTGGTTCATAATGATACATGTGGTAATGTCAAGGAACCCCTATGAAGAGACAAGAAAAACCTCATTATGATGTGCACCAATGTTGTATTTCTCTTGGACAGGGCGCTCCTGTCCAGTGTGAGTGACACTGTGTCAGTGCAGAAAAAGAAGATCTTCATCAAGATGAAGGTTCACCAGAAGGTTCTTCTTTCCCACAAGTCTCAGAAAGGTGTTGACCAACAAGGAACATTGAGCACCTTCTCAAAACAAAGTGCACAGCATAATTAACAACTCTTTAGCTTTTGCAGTTACTCGCTGCTGTTGAGGAAATTTCCTTACAACAGAATATGAACTCTGGAAGTTTCAAAACGTACATGCTACTGTGTATTTAGGGGACATTTAGCAGGCATATGCTAAGCCCTCTGTTGCAGACAGTGATTTATTCTAGTGTGAATTGCCTTCATCTCCTGCAAGGAGGCCTGGAAAATGGACTCTTCCCTCAGAGGGTAGCAGTATCCTTGAAGAACAGAAATGTGTTTCTATCTGGAAACTTTACACTGCCTTTGCAGGAAAGGATTGAAGTCTTTGACTCAGTTCAGCTCTCTGTGTGAAGTGGAAGGTAAGGTTGTCATGTTTGTGGTAGTCTGCATATCTAGAAGCTGCTCTAATTCCACTTTCCCAGACTTCCCAAGGACTGATGCTCAGGTACATTTGTGTTTTTCAATGGGACATGGGTCCCTGGGTCATGACATTAAAGATGTACATGGTGTATTTCACATGAAATTAAATGTCACAAGAAATCTAATGGGCACAACAGCAAGAAAAAGAGAATTTCTTTCTGCCTTTTAAGCGGGCAACAACACCAAATATTGGTATGAAATTGGGATGTAGCTTTCCAAATAGGCTTCATCAGCTCCCGTTCAGGTGTTGTGCTCTTCATGCCAGTGCCCCATGTATTCCTTCTGTTCTGCAAGGCAACTGTTTAAAATAAATGGGCACACCCAGAGATCTATTTAAAATAAAGCATCGGATCCAGATGATCTAAGCTAGTCCTTGTAGCTGCTGCCTTCCCATGCTTTGCTGTGCTCCTGATTGCCTGCCTGGTGCAGAATCCTGAACCAGCTGCTTCTATATTTTCCTGCATACTTTGGCAGTAATTGCAGTATTGTCTCTTCCAGATACTAAACTGAGCACATTGGCAGGACTCGGCAGAGCTGCTCTGGAGGCCAGTAATAATGAGCATGGGTATCACACATGTATCATGACTAATCATGTTGTGGTCATTATGAGATGCTCCTTACAGTTATCAATCTGGACAGTAGCTTATTACAAAGCTTTATTGCCTGTCTCATGCCCGTGGCATATGCAAGGCATCTGAACAGGGCTGAGACAGGATTCTTTCCATGAGGGAAAACTGTGATTTAAGAGGAAATACTGTTTGTTCTCTGACAGCAGGTTGAGAGCCTTTGGTTTCAGCCTCACCCATGTCACTGATTCCCTCTGTAATCACCAGTACCTGAGCACTCAAACTCCCTTTGCCTTCATGTCACCCTCTCCTGAGAGGGGAGTGAGCTTTACCAGCTTGCCTCGAGCACTCATGAGTATTTACCACCTCAAAAGCTGTTAGACCATGAGCCTTTACTATTGGTGCTAAAACTCTCACAATCATATTTTTTTCACAGAGCCAATAAAAGCAAGCTTGAAGGTTTAAACAAGAGATGTTTGCAAAAAAGGTGACGTGTCCAGAGTAGCAGATGTGAACTGTACTCTTTCCAATATTTGGAGTTTTAACACTGAAGACCTTTGCATCAAATTTAAAAAAAAGTCACATTTTGGGTTAAAACTATTTCGTTCTCTGATTTTGAAAGCTTAAGTCAGATCAGATTGAACACAAAGAGTGTCTCAAAAACTCATAAGAGTGGTCCCAAGGATCCAGGGAAAGCTGCAGAGGACAGTCGTGTTGGAATGATGTGAGAGATTGGAAACTGTCCCTCCACTCTGGAGTGAGATAAACTCTGACATCATCCTCAGGCTTGCCCAGAAGGCATCCAGCAGATTTGGTTAAAATCTTCCTGAAATGCTTTAAGTTTGATTCTTTTAATTGCTGTTTTTACTTTATTATCATGTGATTTCTTTATTCCCCATACGGAAATGGAAAATGTCAACAGCAGCCACAAGTACAAACCACAAACACAATCAAATCTCTTCTGGAAAGGTTTGTCTACCTGGATCTCTTGGTTACATCCAACAGATAATAGCCTAAATAGAAAATTATTGAACTGTGGGTCTTGAAGGTTCACTCATAACATAAAGGGAAACACAGTCACATTTACAGGAAATTTTTGGACTGAATATGTAGCATGAATGCTGGCAGGATTTTGTTGCCCAAAAGACAGCAGTATTTCAGAGGGACCCCTGAAAATAATGATTCAGTATACTTCCTAACATTTCGTCATGGAAAATTATGGAAAAGATAGGCAAAAAATCAGTGCACTTTGTTCTGTTAAAACCCACTGGAGATTGTGGGTCATCTTGGGATGAGTTCACTTTATGGTGAATACTTTACCTGATGGATTTAAGCACACTGGGAGGGTGAGCAGCACGATGGCAGATAGCTCTGAGCATGGCTAAATGAAAAGTAATGTAAATCATCAGTGATTAACTGTATAGCTTGAATAATCTGAAAAGCCCTGAATTTCCTGCAACCTCTGAGGGAAAAGAACCTGTACCAGAAGTCATCTGTGTCTGATTTACCTCAATCTGTAGCAGCAGCTTAAAAAAAAAAAAACAACAAAAAAAAAGAGACTCTTTGGTTTTATTGTATAAAGATAGAGCAGAATGCCAAAAAACCATCAGGATAGCTGGTTTATTCCATATAGCAGGATTATGCCATAATTACACATTACATCTGTGTTCATTCTTTTTATCCTCTTCTCTCTTGAGGTACATAGTTGAGTCAAAAAAAGTTCAAGAAATTCAAATAAAGAATAGTTGCAGAGCTGCTAGGATTAATACACAAGACATGGCAAAGACTGGAATTATTTTGATGAGAAGAAGATGAAAATGGAGCTGATTGTGGAAGTCAAAATTCTCAAGCACTGAACATTAGACTCTTTTTATTTGGTCACATGAGAATAAGCATCAGGTTAAATTTAAAACCAGCAACTTTAGAATGAAAAATAGATGCCCAGACACGTCTCATCACCTATGGGAGCTGCTGTTGCAGGAGGCTACTGAGGCAAATACCTTGGTCTGCTTTTAAAGTGAGTTGGACATTGTTGGGATTAACTCATTACACAAGGTTGAAAGCAACGATCAGCCTGACTGAACCTTACACCCAGGGCTGGGCACTGCTCACACTGGGGACTGAGGCAGAACTGCATCTGTTTGGGATTTAGCTTGTTCTTCCTTGAAGCACCAGGAGTAGGATACTCTGTGAGGTATCTGAAGGACTGGTGGCATTGGGTAGGAAAAAGCTAGAGTAGCACATTCGGGATAGCAGTAAACAATAATCCTAAATGTGGAGGACAGCTCAGAAGGGAGGTTCTGTAAAGCCAAGCTTGTCCAAGTTTGGCGTGCTTTAAGTGCCTGCAAAGCACAGGCAAGGACAAGGAGGAGAAGAGCAATAATAAGAAGAGATCTTTTGCACTGGTGCACACCCACAGATTCCTTTGACAAAGGGATATGCAAAATTTGGAAACCAAACTCCTTGGGCATCTCTGTGGCAGAAGATGAATTCCCCCTCTGGGTGCACAAGATGGATGATTTATTATGTTTTCCAGTTCCTAGAAGGAAATAATCTAGTTAAGATAAGATGATTCCACCATCCCTGGAAGTATCACAACAGTGTGGATGTGGCACTTGAGGACATGATTTAATGATGAACATTGTGCTGGTGCTGGGTTGATGGTTGAAGATCTTAAAGGTCTTTAACAATTCCATGATTTTAAGACATCCTGGAGTCCAGATCTTGCTGCCTGAATTCCAAGACTCACTTTTCTGTGAAAGGAGCAGTAGTGGGCACATAGCAGTTTCATTGTCAGGCAGAAACACTTTGGTCAGAAGTATGGTAATTTTTACCAAACTTCCATAGTTTCCTATTTATGAATATAAAGGGGTTTAGGTGTAGTTATAGTTTTGCTTATTCATTTAAATAATAGAGAGATAGAAATCTCAAATAATAATATGTTTCTAAAGTCTTGGGTATTACTAGTACATTGATTATCTCTTTTTATTGCTTGGATGTTTCTACCATTGAATAGCACAAGAAAAGTGATGTTACATTAAAAACATCATGAATCCCCATATCTGTTTGTACTCTTGATGGAATAGATGCCATGCGAAAAATTGAGTATTCTTTAAGTTTTTAACAACCTTAAACAGACTAATTAGATAAGAGAAGAAATAGAATTTATTTTTACAGATGGAAGAAATTATTATTTTTATTTTATATGAAAAAAAAAGAAGCCCAGAGAATGCTATGCTTTCCCAGTTGTGCCAGAGAGATGGAGTGAGATCCTCAGGGAAGTGCTCCAACTACAAGACCACCCACCAAGAAAAGAAAAAATATTCAGAGAACAGAGGTGTTAAACAACAGGGAAGCTGAATAATTGCCAAGCCCCCATTGTTGAGTTCTCAGGTGTGGAAATGATGCCACCCACTCCCTGCCCTTTAATGTGGCACAGGCAACATCCATGTGAGGTCTGGCTGTGGGGGACAAACATTTGGCAAGATTTTAAAACTTTCTTGAAACACTTACTGAGATCCCCACGTGCCAGGTAAGGGTCCAGCTGTACCAACCTTTCCCAGTTCAGGGGAAGGCTCTGAGGACTGATTCCAAGATTTTCCACAGGGATGAGCTGCTACTGATGTTATTAAATTGCTCTTGACTCACACTCCGGCCATATTAGGGTCAGTTCCAATGACTCCTCAGTTAGCAACCTACTGCCTGGTTAGTTTGAAGCTGTTTCATGCAATTTTGTGTCTTGGTTTTATCTTTTTTTGTCTGCTCTACCTTCGTTTCCTCCTAATGAAGAGCAGAATTGGACCTTTTGGTGTGTGCATCTTTTTTTCCTGGGAACTAATTCCCCATTGTGTTGGCAGAGTTCCCACTGCTGTCAATGGGAATTATGTACTTTGAAGGAGAATGAGGCCATAACTGTTTAAGAATTAGGCTATTAAGACAGGACAAGGTTTTTTATTTTTATATAGTGCATCACATATGAAAATTCAAAACCACTTTGTGGAGAAAAGGGATAATAGACTGTACTTCACAGGGTTGTTTGGACTGGTGCTCTGATTCAGAAGGAAAAGGAAAAATGACTGTACAGATGTGAAAAGAATAGTAGAAGAGCTGGACATCCAAGAAAATAAAGCAGCCAGCAACTTTCCTGGCAGAATAGACATGGCAAAGGGGAAATGGAAAGCTGAGCTACTGAGAGGAGCTAAATGTCAGCTGGGAAAAAGTAAAGAAGATGTTGTAGAACCTCAGTCTAGAGTAACCACAGAGTCCTTCTCCTGCCAAACACGGGCCAGTGCCTAGCCTTGAATTAAGCAGCACAGGTCAGTGTACTTTTACCCAGAATCAGTTTTCTCTGTTATCTCACCAGTCCGTGCTTCTGTCACCTCAAGACATGAGATGTGTTGGGGAGATGCTGTGTGGCACATGGGGCCCTGTTGTCACATTCGTTCCTGTAAAGTCTTTTCAGCTGGGGAAAAGGCCATCACCCACTTGCCCAAGCTTGTTGATAGTGCCACACTGGCAGGTGGCTGTTGAGTTGTGCTGCAAACCTGGATGTCACGGGCAGCCCTGCGCTGTGTCGTGGGAAGACGGCTCCGTGTGAATAGCAGCTTCCTCAGCAGATGGAGTGGCAATTGTTGCTCTGCGTGGGAAGGCCCAGGCAACAGTCCTTTCAGGCAAGTGAACACCACATCTGGATTTCTTTTCATTTTATTATGTTCCCACTCTTTGAGTACCTCCCTCCCATCCCCTTCCTTTTAAATGCGACCGATCCCGTTGCCCGCAATCTGACAGGAATAAAAGGCTGCTTGCCTTGCAGCCCTTTCCACACCCACAGCTTGTGCAGCAGGATGTTTCCATGTGGCTCTGGCCCTGCCAGGAGCAGGGCAGACACAGCACCCTGCCCATCCTGCGCTCAGGGGTGGCGGGAGCTGCAGGGAAAACCAGAGCAGTGCTGCTGAGTCTGCCCACCAGCCCCGACTCTGCATAAGCTGCAGTCACTGAAGGAGTTGAAATATAGATGAGCCCAAAGGCTGTCTCTTCCTCCAGGAGGAATCTCAGGAGAATCTGGAGACACGGCATGTGAGGCACCTCCCTGACTGCCTTCCACCCCGCTGCCTCCCGGGCGCATCCCGGCTGCTGAGCACGGCTGGGTGCTGACCCTGCTGTGGTGGGGGCTCGGCCGCCGGGTTTGGATCCCTGCCTGCAGCAGGGAGGGTGGGCCAGGCAGAGCAGGCAGCACAGACCCTGCCAAAGCAGTTCTTTAAGCAGGTGGAGTGTCCAAACAGAGCCATCCAACCCAAATGCATTTCACAGAAAAGGCCATGCAGATGATCACCCCGTACAATGCACTGGGCAATAAAGCTCAGCTTCCTCAGTTTAATTCACTGGGATGATTTTTGCTGCTGCGCTTTCATCTGGAGCTCAGTCATCCAGAATAGCAGAGCTCATTCTCTGAAATGTTAAGAAACAGTTGCATAAAATTGCTGTTTGATCAATTTGATAGCTAGAGCATGTGGAAAACTCAAAGAAACCTTTTTTTTTCTTTTTGCCCAAGTAGGTTTGCAATCAATATTTTTTTCCAGTTTTATTTTTTCAATAGAAGCAGCTTTCAGCATTTTCTATTATCAAATCCTTGTCCAAGCATTTACTAGGCAACTGAAGTGAGATAAAGGAAATGTTAATGGTCTTCATTTTTGCAGAGGTGAGATGAAGCTTGAGCAGGTGAAACACCTTCCCTAAAGTGGGATATTGAACTTGTGGCACTGGAGTGGAGCCTTGCAGAGCTTTGTGGCTCAATTCCACATTTGCAGACCTTCTGTCCTGAAGCCCCAAGTAAAACAAGTCAAACAATATAGACTCATAACTGTGGAAATAAACCATCTGAATTATTACAAATTATTTCTATGATGCTGGGATTTCCTTATTCAACCTCTTTGAAAATAATATTCTAATGTACCATCCAGCAAGATTCCTCTGCCTCTATATACAAAATTTAAGGTCTACTATTGAAATGAAATGGAAATAAAACAGCCAATGAGTTCCAATACAGCAAGGCACTTAAGTATGTGTTTATCTTTAAACACATCTGGAGCCCCATTGACTTTGACAGGGCTACTCATATGCTTAAAGATAAGCCTGCTTTTGTTGGATTATGGCCCTGAGGATCTAAGTGCTGGGGGAATCATTTTCATGCTCTCCAGAAAGGGCTTTAAATCACTCTTGTTTAAGGAGAGCTAACTGGTTGGATGTAAACACACCTAACAAACCAATAGATCAAGATTAACTTTTATGCTGAGCCACTTGACATCTCTAGAAATTACTTACTGTTGAAGTTTGGTCCTTATAGAAAGTAACGATCCAATTATTTTTTAAGTGAAATAGAGCTGTAGGAAAACCTTGATACCTCCACTTGGGAATTTTGTTTAAAAAAGAAAAGAAGAAGAAGGAGAAGTGAGACACAGCAATATTAAAGGGAATGCAGTGTGCATGACTGAAGGACAGGAGAGTTAGGGGGATTATTAGATTTCAGCTCTTGAAAGGAGAAGCAGTGTGGTACATACTAGGACTTTGCTGCTGGTTTTGCTGTTTTGCTGGTGATGCTATGAGATCAAAAAAACAGATGGGCAGCAGGGCAACATGGCCCTAAAAAATAGGTTGTCTTGAGTACAGTATCTTTCATTTGTAGATGTTCAACAGCATAATACAAAGTCCTTGAAATCAGTGGAAATGCTCCCACTGACTCTGAAAAACTTTGCTTCAAGCTTGGCACTGCTCATCTCACCATCCTACACAGGCACTGCTCTACTCAAGCATGTGGATCTGGACAGGTCAGCCCTGCCCATCCCCTTGGAAGGTGCACAGGCACCAGGGCTGAGATCTTACCCCTGCCCTTGATGAACACAGCCCTCCACTTGAAAAAAAAAGTGGAAACAGCACTCGTGTCCCAGGGTCTTTGCCTTTTTTCACTTCCTCACAGTCTGTTGCAGGTTGTGGGGCTCTGCCACGTTGGTGTGGTCTCCACGGGTGGGACAGCAGAGACCCACTTGGTCCTCAGGGTCTCAGGACTGCAGTGTAGGTGCAACCCATGCACTTCAACTCCGTCCTTCTCAACTGGCCTTGAAAACATAATAATAAACAGCACTAGTCAGTGGGGGTTTTGTTGTTGAGGTTTTCTAAAGCAAAAGCCAGAATTGCTAATACTCCACGAAAACATTGCTTTTTAAGTGTTGCCACCTCTGCTCTGTGCCTCATTGGAAGCCTGGATGGGAAAAGCAATGGGAAATGCAGGATAAGAAAGCCCCACCACCTAGGCCAAGCACAGCAATATAACATCACTCCAGCAGTAATGACAATGGAGAAGGAACAGAATGCTGTTAGGGAATAATGGTGTCCTGCTGGCAGCTAAATATGAAAGCCAAAGCAGAGACATTTATAAAATAAACAAGCATCAGGGAAGATGAGACTTTTATTACAGAGCAGGAAATAGTGATCTTTAACAATGGTCCATTTCAGTTTCTCTCATTGTTACAGAAATAAAGTGGTGTAAATGAATGCTTTGTCTCATGTATGATTTATTGTTCCTCAGGCAATTACTGGACTGCATTCAGTCTGGTCTAGGGGAGGGAATTGCACGTCATCTCACCAGAGGGCAGCTTGTGGGGGCAAGCAGGCCAGGAGGGGACATGGTTTGTGTCTAAGCCTCTGACCACCACCAAAAGCTGCAGGCCAGGCTGGCCCACGTCGACACACGCCGTAAGAGGTTTCACATGATGACAGAAAGTTGCACTGCAGCACCGTGACATCATTTTGGTGGCAGAGCCTGGTTAAACAGTTTGTGCACCTCACCCCTGCAGATCATGCTGCTGTGGCTGCTTCTCCCAGTGGTGCCAGCTAAGTAACTGTGTGAGGAAGCAGATGGAGTAAAACAACACCCAGAAAACGGCTGTGTCCCCCCAGCTGGAGTCCCCAGTGCCACTGTTGTATCAGCTGCACACATGGGGGTGTGCTGGAGGGACAAGCACAGTGAAGATAGAGAAGGGGCCAGGAGATCCCTGTGTAAGGAGTAATTTTGCCAAGGAAAGGGTGAGGCAGACCGTACCCTAGTAAGAGGGTAAAATTACATTGAGACTGTGACATAAAACGTACTACTCTGACACAAAAATCTCCCACATGCTGCCGTACCATACATTTATTCTCTGTGGGGTACCAGCTCTATGTAAATGTTTCATAGAGGAAACAGCAGAGAAAGCAGCTTGGGGCAAAAGCAAACAAATTTCCAACTTCTCCTCTCATTTCAGAGGAAAAAATAAATCTGCAAGAAAGATTATGCTGTTTGCCATCAAGGTGTCAAATAAGGGAAAAGAAAAAGAGTAAGAATTTGGACATAAATGAATAGTCAAGGTGCTGCCTGGAATGAAGCCTGAGCTAAACCCACACTCTTTTATTAGCCTTCTATAGGAAAAAAAACCCCAACAAGCCCCCAAACCCCCACATTAAAAACAAGGTAGGGTCATGGTGACAGGAGTATAGATGAAGAAGAGAGAACACATATTTAGGTTGTCAGAGTGATGTGTGACTTATAGCAATTGGATAACATGAAACATAAAGAAAGAAAATAAAGCTGACCATCAGAAAACATTTCTTAGCAACCTCTTTTTAGTGTATTCATGCTTTTCTGAGCTAGCTGTTGGTGTAACAGCCTCTGGAGACTGCAGAAAAATTCCTACGGGCTATTTTTAAATTTAAGGCTGGACTGAAAACTGTAAGAAAATGTTACTGAGTGAGGATAGATTAAATAGCCTAATAGACCATTTTCCTCTCTAATTTCCATTAAGGTCATTAGCTGGAATGTTGCTTGCAGCATGTTAGTGAAAAAACACTGGAAACAGGGTCGGATAGTGGATCCAGTATCCTAAACTAATGTTTGTAGTAATAACAGTGATATAAACATACATCTTTGGTATTTTATTACTCTAGTTAATGCCTGAGAGAATCACAGTCTTCAGCACACGCATCTTGCAACACTCCCCAGGAGAAGAGATTTGTATCAACTCCTTAAAAATAAAAGGAGCAAATATACACAGGGATTTGGTTGTCTGGTGTGCTAGGGCAATCAGGAAAATTAATCTGAATTAACTGAAGCATGAATTTAATTTGAATCCTTCTGCCAAGTTGCGTTTTGCACATAATCCTCATTCAGAAGGGAAGTGTCTTCCATTGAGTGCAGAGTATCAGGCTCTCGCCGCGTACCTGTTGACATCGATACCCATTAGCAGTTTACAGTGGATTAGTTGCACTGTCCGGTGACTATTAAACAGAGAGTTTGTTTGCATTTTCCTGTTGCTTATGGTTTGGCGGGCAAGCTGCCAAGCATTTTAGAATTAACTACACAAAACCATCACCACCTCGACGGTGGGGAAAACAGAATTGAGAGGGCTCCGTTGTGTTCCCCGGTGCTGGGGAACCATAACTCTCACAGTATGGTTCGGGATGGCGAGGGGCCAGCTAGCTCCAAGAACTGTGTCAGATTTGCGTGTTAAATAGATTACGGGTGTAAATTAAAATGACTAACAGCCTTGGGATGATGGGCAGAGTCAGCGCCTTCAAATAACTTCTCTTGTTAAGGTAACACTCTCAAGTACCTGCCGCACAAGCCCCGCCAGTTTACCTGCCCCCTCACTGCGGTGCTCCCTGCCCTGTGCGGCAGGAACGGCTCTTCCTCTCCCTGAATCCTGCTGCATCGGGCGCCAGCCGAAGGAAGGGGATGCTTTAAGGAAGTTGTTCATTGGGAAAGTGGCGTTCGATGCTTGGTGTTTACAGCTTTGTTTTAAACTGCGGTGAATTGGCACTACGGAAGAAAGAAAAAGGAAATGGAAACGAAAAAGAAAAAGGAAAAGGAAACGAAAAGGCAAAAGCAAAAGCAAAAAAGAAAAAGAAAAGGAAAAAAGAAAAAGGAAACGAAAAGAAAAAGAAAAAGAAAAAGAAAAAGAAAAAATCGAGAAGGAAAAGAAAGAGGAAGACAAAAAAAAAGAGGAAAAGGAAATGAGAAAGGTGAAGAAAAAGAAAGAAAAAAAAAGAAAAAGAAAACGAAAAGAAAAAAAGGAAAAAATGCTGGGGGGAAAAACAAAGAAGGGGGGCTAGACAA
>VZSE01010919.1:1414132-1523691 GCA_013398275.1 Promerops cafer
CGCCACCGGCCCACGCGGGTCCTGCGCGCCCCTCCGCGCTCTCGCCCCTCGGAAGGCAGCGGCGGATCCTGCCCCAGCGTGGCCGGAGGCAGCCGCCGCCGGCGCCGGGATTTTGCAGCCCCGCTCCCTGGGGGTAGCTGGGGGTACCAGGGCGAGCCCCCCCGCCAGCCTCCCCCGGCCCAGCCGCTCCCGGGCGGGCGGAAGCCGCCGAGGTTTCTATTCAGGACGTAGGCACAATGGGGAACAAAACCCTTTCCCCCCCCTTTTTTTCGTGCGTGCCACCTCCCAAGATGGAGCGGGATTAGGGCTGCGAGTCCCCTGCACACGCTGGGATGGGTTCCCTGCCTCTCCCCGGCCGGGCTCGCCCGCAGCCCCGGTTCCCTCGCTGGCTCGCAGCGCGGCCAGGAGCAACCGAGCACAGTGAGGAACCCATCTCACGGCACCTTGGGAAAACCATGGGCTTGCGTTTTATTCACCTGAGGGGAAACTAGGAATGAAGAGATAAATGTCAGGTTGAGTTCGTAATTTTTCCTTTATCTCATTGTAGAGTAAGAGTATAAAGCATGTTTTTTCATGACAGGAGAAGAAGGAAAAGAAAAGAGGGAGAAAGAAAAAGAAAGAAAGTGCAGAAAGGGAAAGAGAGAAAGAAAGAGGGAAAGAAAGAAAGAGAGAAAGAGATAAAAAGAAAGAAAGAAAGAAAGAAAAAGAGAGAAAGAAAGAGAGAGAGAAAGAGAGAAAGAGAGAAAAAGAGAAAGAAAGAAAGAAAGAAAGAAAGAAAGAAAGAAAGAAAGAAAGAAAGAAAGAAAGAAAGAAAGAAAGAAAGAAAGAAAGAAAGAAAGAAAGAAAGAAAGAAAGAAAGAAAGAAAGAAAGAAAGAAAGAAAGAAAGAAAGAAAGAAAGAAAGAAAGAAAGAAAGAAAGAAAGAAAGAAAGAAAGAAAGAAAGAAAGAAAGAAAGAAAGAAAGAAAGAAAGAAAGAAAGAAAGAAAGAAAGAAAGAAAGAAAGAAAGAAAGAAAGAAAGAAAGAAAGAAAGAAAGAAAGAAAGAAAGAAAGAAAGAAAGAAAGAAAGAAAGAAAGAAAGAAAGAAAGAAAGAAAGAAAGAAAGAAAGAAAGAAAGAAAGAAAGAAAGAAAGAAAGAAAGAAAGAAAGAAAGAAAGAAAGAAAGAAAGAAAGAAAGAAAGAAAGAAAGAAAGAAAGAAAGAAAGAAAGAAAGAAAGAAAGAAAGAAAGAAAGAAAGAAAGAAAGAAAGAAAGAAAGAAAGAAAGAAAGAAAGAAAGAAAGAAAGAAAGAAAGAAAGAAAGAAAGAAAGAAAGAAAGAAAGAAAGAAAGAAAGAAAGAAAGAAAGAAAGAAAGAAAGAAAGAAAGAAAGAAAGAAAGAAAGAAAGAAAGAAAGAAAGAAAGAAAGAAAGAAAGAAAGAAAGAAAGAAAGAAAGAAAGAAAGAAAGAAAGAAAGAAAGAAAGAAAGAAAGAAAGAAAGAAAGAAAGAAAAGTGCAAGAAAGGGAGTAAATATAGAAAACGAGGAACGATGCTTTAACGTGCTCTTTGACATCTGAAATGATCAAATACAAGTTTAAGGAGATTTGCGAACTTCCATGGCACATTTTATTCTCTCAATAATGTGCCATGCACATGGAAGCACAACTAAAATCGGTTTAGGTGGTGGTGGTCTGTTTGGAAATTGCCTCGCATCTAAAAACCCACTTTGATATTCAACAGTTTAGAATCACTGAACAATTAAAAGGATTTTTATTCATTTTAAAAAACTTTTGACAGTTTGCCGGTTGCTTTAAAATCTTTCCCTGTAATGATTGGTCAAATTTTACCTCAAATGAGAGACGATTTTGAAAGATTTGCGTTTGCTTCTTTTTTCCTCTCTCTTTTTTTTTTTTTTTTTTTTTCTTTTTCTGCATAACCGGTGTCAGGGCTGGTTTCTGAAAAGCAAAACATACTGAATTTTTTTTCCCTCACATTTTATCCATAAAATTGTTTTTTTTCTCTGTCGTCGACGGTCTTTGGGTACCACAGCAGCACAGGGAGTGTGGCGGAGGATAATCGAACGGAATAACCGAATATCTTTCGTGTAAAGGAAGGAAAAGTTATATAGAACAAACCAAATAGCGCCATTAGATGCTGCAGATAATTTATTTGTGCCAGTTCGAGAGTTCGATGGTGCCGTCCTGGGGGCCGAGCGAGAGCTCAGGCACACAGCCCGGGCGCTTCCCCGGCACCTGGGCCGGTCGGTCCCAGCACCGGCTGACGCCTGGAAACGGCTTTTTGTTTCCAGGATTTTAGACCGGAGCTTCGCCCACCTTTTTTTGTTATTTTACAGGTGGTTTGGAAACCCAGAATAAACAGAGAGTTCCGCTCCCCACAGGCGCTTAGCCACAGCCTCTCTCCAAGCGCAGTTTCGTGACTCCTTCCAGGGGCAGGGGTGGATACAAGGAGAGAAGCTGCGAGCCGACAGCCACAGCCCAGCCACGCAGGACCTGCCCCGGCTCCATCCCGCCCCGTTCCCATCGCCGCCGGCGGTGGAGCGGCTGCTGCCCAGCCAGCGGCTGGGTGAGCGCCCTTCAGCGGGGTGTTTTCGCTTTATTTTCTTTATTTTCTCCCCAGGATCGGGCGGACAGCCATCCCTGGCACCTGCGGGCCCGGCCGGGCACACATCGGGGCCGGGCCGCGGGTGCGCGGGGCGGGAGCATCCCCCGGAGCCGGTGCTGGTGCGTCCACAGCCGCCCGCGGCTCCGCGCCTCGCCTCGGACCCTCGCCGGTACAGCCAGCAGCGAAGCCACGAGGCAGCAAACCCACCCTTGCGCCCTTTCCCAACCCTCGGAGCTGGAAAACTCAAAGTGGGGGACCCAAAGCGGAGAGCCCCGGCCCTTGCGGGGCAGGTGCGGCTCGGGGCCGCAGCACGGCCGGCACAGCGGGCAGGCGCCCGGGAGCGGAGCCCCCGAAGGGTGAAGACTCTCTGCCCCCCGCCGCGAGTGGCCGGGGCTCAGGCCACCCCGGCTCCGAGGGCGCTCAGACCGGGCAGCGGCCCCGTCCAGGGCGCCCACGCTCCGCGGGGATGCCGGACGAGAGCTGCGGAGTCGGCGCCTTCCTCCTCTCCCGTTCCCATGTCGCCGTCCCCCCGTCAGGCAGGGGCGGCACTCTGGTTGCTACTCCCTGCTCTCACCCTCTCTGCCTCCCTCGACGTCCCCCCGAGCCCGGCTCGCCCGCGGCGTTCGGCGCTCCCGGCGGCGGATGCTGCGGGCTGGGGACGGCACCGCACCTTCACCCCACAGCCGCAGCAGCGGGGAGCGCAGGGGGTGAGAGGCAGCACGACATCCCAGGGGGTTGTATCCTTTCTCTCTGGCTTCCAGGGATCCTTAGAAACATTGTTGCTCGGGCATGGCAGGGAGTTTTTACTGGAGCTGCCACAAGTGCCTCTCTTTTGGGCTGAGTGAGGGCTCTTCCCTCACCTCTCAGGTCAGCTTCTGCAGGTCTCTGGTTGCTGGGAATGTCTAAATGCAGGAAAACTTCTTTCTTCCCATTACATGCACAATAAGTGTGGGGGAAGGAGGCTTTTCCAGAAGGGATGAAGCCAAGGAATCCAGCAGAAGGTCAAGAAGAGCCTTTTGCCCCAGCCAGCCCTCCCAGCAATGAGGGTACCATGCTGCACTCTGCTTGACTACAGAAGTAGATTTGCTGCCTCATTCCTTGTAGCAGAAGCAGCCCCCTCACTCCCCTCCAGCCCAGCTCGTCTCTTCCCTGGCAGAGCTCCTGCGCTCAATAATTTTGTTCCCATTGGTCACAACCATCTGAGAAGTGAAAAGTTTCCTTCACACATTCATGGGGGCACTGTCAAGGTTCAGTGACAGCTTGGAGGAGATGGAACTCTCTTGTCCCCACCCAGGAGGACACAGAGATGCAAGCAGAGCCCCAGACAAGCCTTTCCCATGGCTTGAAGACTGTGCCCTCTTAGCTGACCCATCTGGGCTTTGCAAGCAAACAGCACTTTTCCTCCCAGCAGGGAGCACCACCCTGCCTTGCACATCTCAGCATGGAAATGTGTGTGTGTGTGAGCATTCAGCTCTCCAGCTACCCCCCCCCGGCCCCGGCCCCCATTCCGTCCCCATCCCAGTTGTTGGAATGTTGGAATGTCTTTCAGCAGATGCTGTTCCAAAGGGAGGGAGCAAGTTTTACCTTCCCGCCCCCCACCACCTGTACCTTAGTGACTTTCCCTGTGGGAGCCAGGGGAAAGGATCAACGGGAAGAGTGCTGCTTGCTGGAGCTGTCCATTGTTTGGACGCCTGTATCCCAAATTCCTCTCAAAGTGCTCATGGGCAGAGGCATCAGCAGAAAATCTCTAGGACACCTTCACTTCATTTCCTATCAGGAAGGGCAGCTCCCTCCCTTCCTTCCCCAGGGGATTCTGAGTGACAAGGATGAGAGGAGAAATTGGGTTAATTCCCCAACACCACCTGTCAAAACATCCACAACCCCTTCCTAGCCCTTCCCACTGTTGTGACATGGCAATTCTTCACTGCCTGGAGCGGTGCCTGGCTCAGGGAGGAGCTCTCCAAGACTCAGTGGCATCCTGAGTGTGCACCTGGTGATTTCCATGCCCAGCAGTCAAGCCACAGTTGGCCACCTCAGCAGGTCAGTGAGAAGCCTGGCTAAAAGCCTGTGCTGGGTGCTTGTGAGCACTGTGAGCACACAAGGGGGCTGGAGCTTAAAAGAAGACTTGGAAGAAAAAATAAGGTTGTGCTGGAAGTATGATTTATGGACTCAGGCAAACATCCATCATGGTAGTTTCTTGCTCAAAACTTCTCTACTCCTACAGGTGAGGGAGGTTGCTGCATGTTTGCTCACAGCTCAGAGCTGTGGAGACTTTTCAGCCACACAAAATGCAGCAGTTCCTGGGAACCATTACTACTCACCACTTGGCTTGGGCTTTTCTGCTTCCCTTGCATTTAACATTCATGAAGACAGAGGAAAGAAAAGGGCTTGGGAGGGCAGAAAACACTGCATAAAAAGAAGGAACTAAAAGAATTGTCTGTGTAAGGGGGAATGGTTAAGGTGCCATTCCCAGAAGACCTTGGGTAACTTCCCAAAGAGCAGAGAAACAGAACCCAACTGCCTTTCCCCTCCTCCCAAAAAACCTGGGAATCCTCGCCAATGCCACTTAACGGAAAATTTCTTCCTGACCCCAGCTCTGCTGAGTCCACAGGTACCAAGGCATTATGTGAAGTGCTTTGGTCATGGCTCTTCCTGATGTTAAGCACTCATTCCTAAACATATCCAAAGGAATATAGATGAGGAAAAAAGAGCTTGATAACAAGCAAGCTAAGCTCCACCTGCTCTATTAGGCACACTGGTGTTTTTTGCTAAGCATCAACAGGTTAAGAAATAAAATGCAGGCTTTAGAGAACTGTATTTAGATTTACAAACAACATTGTAACTGGATCAACAGGCTATAATTAGAATTTAATAATCCAAATGGAGGAGTAATATGCCCGCTGCTTGAAAAATTGGAGCCTTTCTTTTGCAGTTCTGAATATTCAGCTCTGCAGATTGGACTCCAACTTGCTCGACACAATTACTGTCCTAGTGAGGTGAACACGTTACAAATAAGAACAATAAGATCAACAATAGTTTAAGTCTAATACCATAAACAAAGGAAATAATCAGAACACCTCTTGCCCCAACGCAATCTGCACAACTGGGATGGCAAATTAGCATGGTTAGTGGAAATATACACAAGGAAATGTTATATTTTATGGACTTTTGAAAAGACTTTAAGGCTGAAAAATATGTTACAGGCAGTCCTATCAGGTGCATTGATGCCTTTTAGATTCAGTCTTTGCATTTACTTCTAAAGTCTACACGGGCCAGGGGTGACACTCAGCACAATTGGTGAATGGGGCAAAAAAAGACCTGTGTCAGCCAGATTCCCCTCACATTACATTCAAAGTATTTAGCCTGAGGTGTGTAATTAAGCAAAGGTTAATCCAAGGGACTCAACACACACATGACAAAATGGAGACAGTCTCCAGCCTGTGTTGGTGTCACAGCAGCCTCTGGCAGGAGTCAGGCACAGACTCCTGGCCACGCTCCTGCCAGAGACTGACTGCTCCGTGCTGCAGCTCAGGCCAGCTTTCAGTCCCAGAGATTAAAAGGACTTTTGCTTGTTAAGAAGACATCAAAAGTGATCACCCACCTGGCTTGAGGTAGGACATCTTTCCAGTTGTTGGCCAAGCTGGCATAAGGCAGGCCTGCTTCCAGAGAGGGATGCTGTGGTGCTGCCATCTGTGACATCTGTGCTTTCCTGAGTGCATCTGGGGTCTCTGCTAAGTGAATGAAATAATGGCTCAAGGGAAGGGGAGTACAAGCAGCTCTGATCCCTGGGCAAGAGAAGGGACTGCAGAAAGGAAAGTGTTACTTAGAAAAAGTTTTTCTCCTCCACAGTTTTTACCACAATGACGGATATATTTTCCCATCTGATTTAGATTAGGTTGAGAATCCTGTTTTAAAACTCATGCCAAAATCCCAAGAGTAGTTCATGAAATATTACATCAGTGTGAAAATAAACCATGCATTATTAACTTTCATTTTACATGGTTTCATTTCCATAGGACAGGAACAATCAGAAAAGGGGTTTGGCCCAGCCAGAAGGTGATTGGAAGGATACTCTAAGTCAAAAATTCAGCTGAGAGGATGAGATCAGGTAATCTCTAATGAGACCCTTGTCAGAAAGGATATATATTCTCTAGTCTGTTTTAAAATTGTTACTTGATTTCTTTACATGCCTTGACTAATGTTTGTCTTGTAAGGGCCTGAAGTTTGCCAAGAAAATAATGACACTGTGGAGTATTTAAAGAGACTTCAAGGTGAAAGATTATGCATATCCAGTGAGCCAGAGGTGACTAAACCAGATATAGTATGAGGATGAAGGTCACCCATTAGTAGGGCTCTGAGCCCTTCAGGTGTGTCAGGAACACCCAAATTATCCCTGGGTGCTGGTATGAGCCTTCAGTCTGCTGGGCTGGCTTGAAGATGTGTAAAAATCAGCTGATGGCACACGTGTCCCTGCTGAGGGTGTTTCTGAAGGAAATCAGGTGTGTTCCTTATCCCAGCAAGAGCCCGGGACATTGGTAGTTTTAAAACAGGCCCAGGAGCTGTCATTTTGGCTGGGGCAGTGGGAGTTGGAGGGGACCAGCTGAGTATGTTGAGCTCCTGCCTCCTGGGGCAGCAAGGACTGCACCAGTACTCATGCATCTTTTGGGACAGAGCCATGCTCCAATTCAGGGACTTTGTGATGCAGATTCCTTGGAGCTCATCATCACTGCAGGTGCAGAGCTGAAACCTTCTCCTCCCCGAGATGACTGGGGCTCCACTCTTGTGTGCCCAGGCAAGACTGGAACAGCAGCTGCCACTCCTTTCCCTGCTGAAACAGCAGCACCAGTGGAGAGGCTCTCCATCACTGGCACCAGTGCAGGGCCTGCACAGCTCTGTGTGACAGGGAGGCAGCCTGGGGGAACGTCCTGTGTGACAGTGGGGAGATCTGGCCAGGAGGATGTGAAAGGAGATGCCCTTAAGCTTGGCAAGGAAGGTAGAGCTTGTAGGCTCTCATGATGTCTTTGTTCCTTGTTCATCTCATACTAGTTTAGGGATCAGGCAGGAGTGAGTGAGAGCCAGGTGAGATTCAGGCCACGGTTAATGTTACAACAAACTCCAGGTTTTTATGGTTGAAATGGCACTCCTCAAACTAGCTGGATAGCTGCAGCCCATTCACCATAGCTATACTTGCAAAACTCTGGAGATTTCCTTTCTCACTCTCCTCCCATTGTCTGCAAAACCAGGGGCTGCTCTTTGGTGTGCTGTAAACAAGAGCTCTAAGAAAAGGAGCTAGGGTGCCCAGGAGAGCAATGGTGAGCACACAGTGTCTCCAGCACAGTGGAGCACAGTGTCTCCAGAGCACCTCAGAACTATCCAGGCAGCTGCCTGTCCTCTTGCTACAGTTTGCAGCAAATCAACTCCTCAGAACATCCATCTGGTCAACCGACCCAGCATTGACAGACCTTTAAGTGGTAATCCCTAAAACAATGTGTAAGGGAGGTCACAAGTGATTATGTTTATGTTCCTGTGTGTTTGGTGTCAGGAATTCACCAGCACATTCGTAAGAGCTCACTGATCAAGCATAGAATATTGAAATCATAAAATGGCCTGGGGCTGGAAGGGACCTTAAAGAGCAGCAAGTTCCAAAACCCTGCCATGGACAGGGACACCCTTCACTACACCAGGTTGCTCAGGTCTCCATCCAGCCTGGCCTTGAACTCTACCAAGGATGGGGCATCCACAACTTTCCTGGGAAACCCGTTCCGGTGCATCACCACCCACACAGTAACGAATTTCCCCCCAAATATTTAATCGAAACCTACTCTCTTTCATGGTTTGGAGCCATTCTGCCTTGTCCTGTCACTCCATGCTCTTGCAAAAAACCCCATTCCATCCCTTTTCCATTTCCTGACTCGCTTTTCAAAGGCGCTTGGACCACGGCGATGACATGCTGCGGAGGCTGAGCGGGCTGGGCGTCAGCTGCCAGAGGTGCTGATGTCCCCCGGCCCTCCTGGCCGCTCTCCCAGAGCCCTTGGAGCGGCCCGAGGTCCCGCGGGGATGCGGACGCGCCCGGCGCTGCCCCGGGAGCGGCCGGCGCTGCGCGGCCCGCGGGCTTCGAGCTCTCTCTGGCGGCAGCGCGGCGGAACTGGCGGCCGGGCCGGAGCAGGAGCATCACTCCGCCCTTCTCCTGCTGCTCCCTCGGCAAATTCCAGCCGTCTCTCCTGGGAAACAGCGCTGAAGGGGGATAACGGGCGCGCCGAGCCGGCCCGGCCCCCGCACACGTTTCCCGGCAGGTGCCACCCCTCGGTGAACTCCTGTTTCTTTCAAGGGCATGGAAATTATTTCCTTGCCACAGAAATACCGTCTGCGGCTCAGGAAGTCCATGAACTGCAAATTGCTTGAGGGTAAGAGACTATTCTGGGAAAATACCACTCCGGCTTGCCTTGCACTCCCGCCCTTTCCCGAGCAGCTGCGGGTGGAGGCAGAGGAGGGGGCAGGAGTAGGACTGGGTGCATCCTGCTCCTGCCCTGGTGTGGCTGTCCATGCCCCCGTGGCAGGGCAGAGGGCACTGCCAGACGTGCTCTTTGGGAATCACTTTGCAACGGGGTTCTGCAAAAAAGAGATATTTTTTGCCAAGGTGCATCTCTTCACAGAATCATAGAATGGTTTGGGTTGAAAAGGACCTTAAAGATTGACTAATTGCAGCTTCCCTGCCATGGGGAGGGACATCTTCCACTAGAACAGGTTGCTCAAAGCCACATCCAGCCTGGTCTTGAACACTTCCATGGATAGGGCATCCACAGCTCCCCTGGGCAATCTGTTTCAGTGCCTAGCTACCCTCAGAGTAAAAAAAATCACCCTAATATATGACCTAAACTTACCCTCCTTCAGCTTAAAGTCATTCTCCCTTATCCTATCCTCATACAGGGTTTTTTGGGCTGCTTACCCATCCCTCTGGCTATGCCACAGCTCACCCCCTTTTGGGATCCAGAAAAACTGGGTACAGAAATCTGCTATAGCCCAAGAAAGCTAGAATGTCTACAATGGCTTATTAAAAAACAAATAAGAGAAAAGAAGAAAAGCTAATTCTTCTTTCATATCCATTAAACTGTGTTGCATGATTCTAGATGAAAGCAGAATCTGACCAAATTCTGCTAAAATTCAGCTATATAAAGGCATTAAGTTGAATGCTTAATTGGTGTAAATGGCACATTTCTGCTATTAGTGTTGGACTGCAGACAACCTCCGTTTCAAATTAATGAACAAAATTTCTGGTCATTTCAGAAGGCAGAGAAAGATCCAAATCTAATAAGGGCTCTTCCCAAGATACTTTTGCTTATGTAAACATCTGACTGCAAGGAAGAAGAGAGGTTCTATGCACTGTTGGATCAAAATTCCAGCAAGGAGGGCTTCTCTGTCCTTTAGCAACCCTCTTGTGCATTTGGAAGCAAACCTCAGTCATGTCCAGAGTTCCTGGATCTGAGATGCCTCATCCAGCCTGCAGCACTTTGACCAGCAACACTGAAGCCTATCTGTTGGCTTGGTGAGCTCTAGAGCAGTGATTTTGCTGACAAAGAGCAGGAGATTTGGGCTGGGCACATCTTGCCAATGCAGTTATGGCATCAATATTTTGTTGAGGGGACCCTGGTCTGACAGAGTTTACTGAAGCAGTTCCTGTGTGTTTCCAGCTGGGACCCACAACGTGTTCAGGAGATGATGGGGTTTGTGCCCTTGCTCTGTGCTGTGCCTCTGACGTGGTTCACCAGCCAGGGAAGCTGATCTGCAAATGTAATGTGATGTGGGTCTGTTTAGGGGCAAGCATTTCACACAGCTGTTAAGGATGGCCTTCTAACAAATTATTCAGCATTGTGATCAGATATTTCCTCTGGGAAGAAAGAAAAAGAAAGCCATGGAGTACAGACTGAGAAATCCTGGCAGGTTTGGTGTGATACCCAACAGCTGAAGTGAGCTGATGCCACGAGATTGCTGGGTAGAGATAAGAGCTGAGCAACAACTCTTGAAGAATGTGCAAGAGGACAGCATAGAGTGGCTACCACTGCAGTTCTCCCTCCATCAGCAGTTAGGCTGGAAGAATGAGGAAATGCAGCAGTGTCCATAAGGCATCTTGTCATGAGTCTTCATCTTGCCCCATGCTGAGGACTGCTGGCAGCTCCATTGTTTGGGGGCCCTTGTTTTCCAGCCAGACCCCTGGATGTGGACACACCCTTTGGTTGAGATCTGGCTGCTGTGCTCCATCCCCCCTTCCCTCTTGCTGCATTAAGAGGGCAGTGATGGAGAGAAGGTTCTTGGTGCTGTAGGATTCAGGAGGCCGTGCTTCTCCTCAGGACCAGCACTGCCAGCACTCATTATTCCATGGGGACATGCAGCCAGCTCCAGCCCTGCCTGCTTCCTCCTCTGTGTGCACAGCCTTCAGGGCTCCTCTGAAATCTCCTGTATCTCTCAGCTGCTCAGCATTTCCTTTCTGATGTGTTTCTGATGTCCTTTTGTTTAGACAAATGACAAATCCCTAAAAGCTGTAACCTAAAGCCCCATCTCTCTGAATATGATGCAACCAGCTGTCTTTGGCTGCCTGGTGGGATTCAAACATTAACCCTCGCTGAATTTACATTCATCCTGCAGCTGAGCTGCCCCACCCACACATCTCAAATTCCCGAGTGAGCCTGGAGAAGGCTGGTGCCATTTAGATGGCTTTTCCCAGCAGTCTGAGCCCCAGGCAGCAGCAGCAGTGGGCAGCCTGGGTGCCAGGCAGTCTCGAGAAGAGCCTGCACTCCCTGGGTAAATCTGCAGGGTTCACTGCACTTGGGGCCTGTGGCCCAGATGGCTCGTTTAGAAGTGCTGAAGGATTTTTCCTTGTGGAGAAAAGTGCAAGAAGAAACTTCATGCCACGTGCAATTTTTGTGAGACATTCCACAGAAAAGGTGGGCAATTTTGCATGCATTTTTTCCCAACTCAAAATATTTTGCAGAAGGCACTGTTGTAGTGTGGCCTTACTCATCAACCCAGGCAGGATCACTTCATTGAAGAATTATGTCTTAAACTAATTAAATAGGTGAAGCTACATGGGCCCAGAACCTGAAAGAGTGTCTCCCACTAAGGTGGCAAAATGTTGCTTACTGATTCACTAAAAAGCATCTAAGTGCTATTCCCATGACAGCTAAAACATTTAAAGGGCCAGCATTACAAAGGGTGAGCAATTAATGGTTTATTAACTGAAATGGGTGGGACAAGATTTGCAAAGTTCATGTATTCCTGCTCAGAGCTGAAGGAAATCAGCAGAATTGAAAGAAATTTGAAGACAAGTATCCACTCAACGTTGTCCCAAGGCACACCCATCTGTGAAAGTGTCTTCCACCCCTCAAATCCACAATGACTAATGAGTGGTAGGATAATGGAGTTAAAACTCTTCTAAGATTACTTTACACAAAAGGGGAAGAGAAATTGCTTAGTGTCATTAGGAAAATTGGGATGAAAAGGAGTGATGGAAAATTTAGCCTGACACTCAAGAAACTCTGAGCCACTGACATGAAACCATGCCCAGTCTGATTGCCAGGGAGAGGAGGCAGAAAGGGGTGTCTGATTGTGGGCATCTCACCGACTCCTGCCTGTGGTTTGTAAAGTGCCATGGGTGATTGAGGGTAGAAAATACTGTAAGCAGGATACTTTGGGGATTTACAGCCCTTAATGACCTCGGAGCTCTTGGAGACACACATTTGACCTCGATGTTATCTGTAATACTTAGCCAATACTGCAGCCTGCAAAGGAAGACTTTTTATCCATGCTCTCTTTGACTGAACTTGTGTGTGACATTGGAAATAAGATCAAGAGTTTTTTTTCATTAGTATTTTGCATGCTGAGAGTTGAGAGGGTCTGTGCCAGTCACAGAGACAGTCTCACACAAATGCTGGTGGATATCTATGGCTAAAAGTTTGTTCTCGTATTTGGGGTTCAAGATTCCCCTCTTTCAAACTGCTTATATACATGTGATGCCACATTAATAGTAATAAGGGATAAGCATTTTTTAAGAGCAAAATGGACTTGTCATCTTGAATCTACGTGGGTCTTTTACCAGTTCAAAGAAGTGCAGAATTGCAAATAAATGCAGTGTTGACATGAATCACGATGCTGCTTTCATGCAGCATATAATCTCACATACTCTAATGTTAATTAAATTCCTGAGAAGCAGCTTTCTGATCTCTCTACAGGGAGCTTGTTTGCCTTAAAATGAGCTACTGTGCTGAGATAGTCTCCACTATACCAGCATTACGTTCACTACATTAACTCAGTAAAGACTTGGCATAAGACTTGTAGCTGAACCTCAGTAATCCCCTTTGCTTATCTGGAAACCCAGGGCTTCTGCGCCGTGGGGTCTGACACTGGTGGCTCGTGGTGATACCAACCTTGCTGCTGGTTACAGCACCCTGAAATGGCACCACAGCCTTCAAAGGAGTCACACAAAGCAATGAGCAGCGATGTGGCTTGGTTTGCAAAGCTGTCCCCACCCTGACTGAGAATTGTTGCTTTCTATCCACCAGTGTTTGGTTTTGCTTGTGGCACCTTAGAAAGGGACTGGAAGAGTCTTGTCTGTCTGGAGCAGCTTCCCCTCCCAGCACCAAGTGTGTTCTGACTGGCCACATGTTTCAGAGAGCAGCAGGAGCAGAAGTGTCTGACACAGGGCTCTGCTGTGTTGGAAACCTCAGCCTTGCAGCAGCCAAACCCTCCAGATGAGCTGCACCCCTGGCTACTGGGTGCAGCTCTGGGAGAGAGAAGATGTTACCAGTTCCTGAGGGAGTAAGGCTAATATTTCCTCATTTGGGGGGCAGCTTTGCCCCTTCCAGGCTGTTGTGGTTGCTCAGGCTTGGGGAAGAGGAAGGCAAGGTGAAGTCTTTTTACCCAGGCAATGATTTGGGGGTGAGGGAGAGGGGATCAAGTGGCTGGTTACCTCATGAGTGAACAAAGACTGGTCCTGTGTTTAGTTACCAGGTGAAAAAGTCTCCCATCAAAGATGTTTTCTTACTATGTGACTTTATCCCTCTTAAAAAGAAAGAGGAGGAACAGAAACTAATACCCAAGCCTTGGTTGGTCCTGGGGCATACTGAGAGTGTTTTTTCTCTCATAACTGAAATGATGGGACCACTTGCTTGGCTTTGGTGTGAACAAAGAATAAAATAGGAAATTCTCCTATTCAGGCTTAGAGAACTGGACGTCTTTGAATCCACTTAGCATTCTGTGTAGTGTCAGGATGTTAGTCCTGAGTGCTCTCAAATATTCCCAGAGGTTACAAGCTCAAGCACTTGACTCAAGCAAAAGCTGAGTCTTTTAAAGAAGGATACAAAGAAAGCTAAACCTTCCCTGGGGTATCCAGCACACCCTACACCGCCAGTTCGTGCATTTCTCTCTCCATCCCAGCAGTGTGAGGTGTAAGGGCACAGTGGAAGAATGGGAGGTGTCAGGGGAATTCAAGGATTCCAGGGCAATATTCCAGGGGAATTCATATTCCAGGGCAATATGGAATGTGGGGTTGTGAGGAGAGAAATATTTGCAGAGTGCCTTAAAAACTCATGTGGCTAATCTGGCAGGGTGCCTTTGCTCTGCACGAATGTCATGAGTCTGTGCTGGGGCTGGGCTTGGGCCAGCACTGCTCCTGGGCCCACTGCGGGCTGGAATCCCACAGGGACAGGCCTCAAAGAGCCCCAGAGCTGCGAGGGACTGGGATAACCACGGTGGGTGGGAGGAGGGAGGAGTCCTCTGAAACTGCTGCGGATGCTAAAAGTGAAACTTCACTGACGCCACCCAGCCAGCTGACCTCAAGTGGGGTGTGCTTCTGTCTTGGGATCAAATCTAATGCTTACACAGCCCTGAGATGGCTTTCTGAATGCAACTACTGCTGCCACTCGTTTTTTGCTGTTTTGGGGTGCTTGGGGGTGATATCACCATTATACCAAAACATTAATTTTCTTGGGGATCTTAGGTATATTAACGCATTCTGGAAATACTTTCCAGGGGCCTATAGTAGGGCAATGGATCAAATCTTCCATGATCCTTGTTAACATTCAACCTCGAGTGGAATGTTTTTAATTCTCGTTGTCGTGAAGTGCTGCCAGGCTGAGGTCTCATTCCTCTATCAAACAACATTCCCATCAGAATCAATGCCAGGTGTGAATAAAAGCAAACCATTTGATCCATTGCCATTTATTTTTAAAAAGCACTGTCATCCTTCAAGTCACTTTGATTTTCTCTTAAAAAGGATGACATTACACTCTTTGTCAGTACAGAATGGTGAATGCAGTGGTGTTTCATAGAGGAGGTAACACAGCAGGTCTTTGGCAACATAGCAGATGACTTAATGCAGGAAGAGTTTTACTGATTATTGAAAAACATTTCTCTCTGCCCAAACAATGACCTTCTACGTTTAACCTATGTAATCCAGAAATATTAGATAAAACAGCAATTTCATTGTAAGTATATTTTTACTGGAATTATTTAACCTTGCAGCTGTGGTCAAAAACTTCCCTTTCAAGCAGCACCTTACAGAGCACTCACATTTGCCCTAATCAAAGAAATGGAAGTTGGGACAAGTGCAGGTTTGCTGTCCATTAATGTGAATAGGAAATGTGTATTGCAAAAATCTCTCTCAATACAAGTACCAGTAACTCAATTTGGAATAACTTGTGGTTAGTGGGATTTGCTTTTAAGCAACTAAGTTCAAATATGTAATACAGCAATAGTGGGAAATGGTTTAGATTAAGCAAATAATGTAAAAATCATTTCTGGTTTTATTTTTATTAAATTTTCTTGTTGTCACAATCTCAGAGCCTGATGCTGCAAATGGTTGAGAAGCTCCTGGGAATTGCTAAATACTTTGCAGTACCATGTGTAGGAGGAGGCTGAGAAGATTTTAAAGCACTTTGTAGGGAAGATGTTTATATCTGAGTTGCAGATGAAAAACTGTGCAGGACAAATTGTATCAGAATTACCATACTGGTCAGTGAAAACCTTTTTTAGAACATCAGTGTGAATATGGTGCCTCTGACAGGGGCCCATTGGCCCAGCACCCCATCTTATTTTTACAGCTGCAAGCTATTTTCATTTCAGGGGGGTTATTGAGCCCGGTGTGGTTTGTAGTCTGTATTAATGACTGTTCTTCTAAACATCTCTCCATTCTCCTTCATGTATGGAAACCCAACAACCTTTGGCAAAGACTTTTTAGCTATGTGAGAAACAATCCTGTTTTGTTTTGAAGCAGATTTCTACTTGCTTCTTTTGGTGGTCCTCAATTCTGCTTCCAGAAGAGGCCACAGAGAGCTGATCCCTCACCTGCTCTCTCTCCAGAACACCTGGGAGACTGAAGACTGCTGGTGTAGAGTTCCTCAGTCACAATTTTTCCCCCCAGCCAATGACTGCTCAGTCATTCTTTGTCTGAAGGCTGTCCACACCTTCAGCCATCCTTGTTGCTTTTGAAATTTTCCCAGTTTTTACCTGTGCTACTTGGGAGCAGGCTAGCAGAGCCACGCTGACTCCTCCTGGGGTGTGCAGCCCATGCATCTGGACAGCAGTAAACAGCTGCCCAACGTTTCAGCCCCTACTGTAACCATCCCCAGCATAAAGGACACCAAACCTATGTACATTATCTCCAAGGACAACCTCTCAGGAAGTTCTGTGGCTTTTGACTAATTATGAACATCAGCAGTTTTTTAACCCTGTGTTTCAGGTCAGTGGGGGAAAATGTAAAACAGAGACTGACTTCAATAAAAGGATTTATAAATCCATAGCCAAAAAGCAAGACTGAGCCAACAAGGCAGATAACCAGAAAAATAGCAAGCACACCGGCTTATTTTTGTCTTAGCCCTAAAAGTCTCTTTTTTATAGTGGAGACTTGCATACTGATGAGCATAAAATATCTTCTGACTGAATTTGCTGAGAGTTTGACGTAGAAGAAATCACTGAAAGCATGTAGGATTTCTGTGTGGTTGTGTTATGGACTTGTTCCATATATACAGCTCAGTAGGTCTTGGCTGCACAAGACTGTTTCAATTTTTAATGAAAGATGCCTGGAGATGAAATTTTTAACAGCTCTTTCTGTAAAGTCCAACTCCTCTTACTACCACTACAAAAATTGCAAAGGGCGGTGATACAGCTTGTTGCTCCAAGTGCTTTAGAGCAAAGGATGAAAAGAAAGGCTTTATTTTCAAGTCGGATATAGTTTGCAAAGATCACTAACCCTGAACTGAATCTTGCAGTTCTGACTTACTAAGGTCAGTGGGAATTTCATAATTGAAACTTCTATTTATATAGGAAGATTTTATTCAAGTGAGAACTAGGAAAAACCTTCTTGACTCTTTTTTAAAAAAAATTTTTCTTGGGAGAAAAAGAATTTAAAATTCAAAAGACCCTCTCTACAAAGATTGAGTGGTATAGATAGATTCTGTAAGCTCTCTGAAAGATAAATTAATTGTTCTACGGGCTGGCCAGGGGTTACAATTACTGCCATCCCTTTCTTTTGTTTAATTTCAAATTTTCCTGTTTGTTTCTGGGAGAAATCTTTAAAGAACTCCATCCCTTACAGTGTGCATTTTCCCTTCTGGGAGCTGGAAGTGTTTCTGCTCTATCAATGGGAAGCTGTTGTTCAGGAGAAGAAACTTTAAGCACGAGGGGGCTCCAGTGGAAGCTGATAGGAGCTGGTAATCCATGTGCATTACAGTGCTGGCTGATCAATAATAATTCAGGGACAGAGTGGCGTGGCGTCAACTGAGAAGTATTTCAGGGCTTGATCAGTTGTGCTTCTTTTCCGTGGGGACTGTAGTGCAATCTTCACTTATAAAGACATGTGATCTGAAAGCCTGAGGCAGAACAATCCTTGTTTTCACAGAAGAAGCTTTTCTTGGCTGCAAAGGCTTTTACATCCTCATCTTTCTTTCTAAAAGCTGTGTCTTCTCCACGAAATTATATATTTAAAGAAAAAAAAAAAAATACGAGCTTAGGATGGCAACATCATCACAGCCTCTGCGAGGTAAAATGACATGTAAAAAAATATTTTGGGCAGTGTTTCCTCATGCCTGCTTCATTCTGTCTCTTGTCATCTATGCTTTTCTTGGGGCTCTCATGTTTTCCCACATTGAAGGTACCCGGAAAGTCACTGAAAGTGAAGAATACAGAGCATTTCTGCAGAATCTGACTTACCTCGCCAGAAAGTTATCAGGTATGTACTGCAATTTCAAAATGACTTAACTGTTCAGGGCGCTACTCATTTTCTTGCTTTTTGAATGAGGTTTTTTTGCTTTTGAAGACATTCTTCAAAATACTAACAGCTGACTCTGCAAAGAGGATTTTCCCTCTGCCTAGCTAACGACTGCTGTTTTCTTCCTTAGCTGTGATTTTTGACTGCAAGCTTCCCCAGTCCTTGTGTTCCTGCCTGGAAAGACTTTTCCTGAGATGCCTGTGCTCTCCCTTTTGCCCAGGTTACCTTTTGCCCAGTTTCTTAACAAGTAGCTGAGCTTCCTGTGGTATTTCCTTCAGTTTGCTGGGGGCTGAATCCTCTCTCTCAGAAAGTTCCTCCAGCTCCTTCTTCCCTGCTCTGAGCTTCCTTACCAGCCCTCTGCTGATGGGATGCTCAGAGGGAGACAGGTGCAGTTCTGCACCCCAAACCCAGTGGTGCTGATTGGAGGGGATAGAGGAGCAAAGAAGGGTTAGAAATCCTCCTGGATTCATGATGGGACCTGTACATGGGCTTGGAGTTTCACTCAGGCAGCTGTGCTGACACAATGATCAGTTTTGGGCAATTAAATAATGTAAGTAATGTTCTTTCAGGCAAAGCTCAGCCACAGGAAGGAGGAATCAGGGCTGCAGGCTCTGGGATTCACAGCAGGGCACTGGGCAGTGACATCCAAGTGGTTTATATCAGATCCCTACTGTTGACCCCACATTTCTTACTGTCTTTGGGTCAAAAGAAGACTAATCTCCTGGGAAGTCCAAAATGAAACAGGACATTCAGGCTGGAAGCTGATTGTTCAATTGTCTTGTCCTGCTTCTTTATATTTATGTTTATTTGTTCCTTGTATTTTTATTCACCAAAGCCACTGAACCCATCTGATTTTTTCAGAGGTGGTGCTGAGGGGCTTGAAAGGGGAGGGTGAGGAGGTGAGTATTTTTATCTTTTAAGAGAATATGAGCAAATCCTCAGCTGGAGTATATTTCACTGGAGTAACAGGCAGGCTGCTCCCTGAGTGGTGGTCTGCAAACACTCACTGTGCCTCCTGCTGTGACTGTGACAGATAACGTGACAGAAAATGAGATGTTTAAGGATGACATCCGTGAGCTTTTCAACACAGCTGACCCAGTCTGGTTTATCAATCCAGAAGACAGATGGAGTTTCTTTGGGTCTCTCTTTTTTTGCTGCACAGTATTCACAACTGTGGGTAAGTACAGAGGTAAAGTAACACTCTTCAGAATCAATTCCTTTTGTAGCTTTCTCTAATGCATTTCTTCCAGAGAATTAAAACCACCCTAAACAATCAAACACACAAACAAACAAACAAATAAACAAACAAACAAACAAAACCACCCCTTCTAAACCCAAAGCCCAAATCCCCTTGAATTTTTCCCCAAGTGCTGCTGATGAGTCTGTAAGTGGTTCTGCAAACACAGACTGCAGACACATAGCTGAGTCACAGAAACAAGGCAGAATTTAGTAACTAGTGATGGTACACACTAATTAACTGCATAATTACATATATACTATAATATGTATTCATATATGATATTCACAGAGCTATTGAACTAAAAAGAAATCTCAATTTTTCAGTCAAACCTTATGCTTCCCACTGTTGTGTGTCCTTTTGGGTGATGTTTTCTTCTCTGGAAAAGGTAATTCATAATGCATATATTGTTTTTCAATTGCTTCTCAGTTACTTATGTCTAATTCAGCTTTGTTAATCTGTGGTTCTGTAATTAACCACGGTGTCCACATTTCTCTGGGTTAACAGCACATGATAGTGTTTAAGTCACACCTTTGAAACCTTTCAGTCTGACTTCATATTTCAAAGGAGGACCTAGATCAAATAGAAACATCTGCTCTGATTTTGGCTCCCCCTGCATTGCTAAATACAACTCCTGATGCTCATTCCCAAAGCTACTTTTATCCCTTTGTTAATCTTTCTCAAATGCTGGCAAGTACAGGCACTGTCTATCCAAATTTGTCATAATCAAAGCTGGATGGGAAATGTTCCCACAGCATTGTATCAAATTGCCAAGACATTTCTCCACTTCAGTAGGATATGCTCAACATCCCAGCATGGGTATGCATCCTACTGAAAAAGAAAAACTGAACCTTAAAAAAGAGTTTATCCTACACAAGAGCAGTGTGAGAGCTGATGTACTCAGAGCTCTTGTGTGCTGTGTCACAGCTCAAACCTCAGACTCTCTTCTCTTAGGTGACTGCTCAAACTCATCTTCTTGCAGTTTGAAGATAAAAGTCTGGGTGGTCAAAGACACACTGGGGATGCAACCAAAACCCTCAGCCCTGTGAATATTTCCTGGGACAAAAACAGCAGCCAAGAGCTTCTCAAAGGGGATGTTTTATCAGAAAGCTTTGACTGCAGCAAACTGATGAAAAAGCATATTGTTGGAAATGTCTTCCCTGGGTATATTTATCCACCTCCATTAGCATGGGACTTGACAAAGGTCCCCATACACACCGACCCATTGTATTTATTTCTAATCTGCCAGCACTTTTTAGCTTTCATAGCACTGAGTATTAATGCATCTTCCTCAGTTTTGACCTGAGTTTTGGGATCTGTAGAAAGCCTGGAATATTTGCTGCTAATAGATGGAATAGGTGGCTATTTCCATTGCAGTGGGTTTGTTGTTTGCAGTATTAGGAACTGATAAATCACCTCGGGATAGAATCAAATTATCTACCTTGAATTTTCTGAGAGAATTGAGGCATCTAGCCTGAAGCTTGATGGTCTGAACTGCCATCTCTTCACTGCCTGGGGAGGCTGCCTAGTGGCTCAGCTAGGATAGATTTATGGATAGCTAAATTTAAGCTCAGGATAAATTTTAAGCCTGGAAACTGCACAAGGTATTTTTAATGCACAGAAATCAATTTAAAAAGAGTAAATAAGATCACTCTGTGCAGTAGCAACAATAATCTTCCCCAAGTGCTTTGACAGTAAAGATTAGGATTTCCAGTTAGCCTGTGGGGAAGAGAGTGACCAAGAATAACTGGTATTTCAGTGTCTCACAGCAAAGCAGGGACTGAGGCTGGGTTCAGACCAAAGGCTGCGGCAGCCACAAGTGAAAACATGAATGGATGAAGAAAATGAGGGAAACCATACCTCAGCATATGAGCTAATAATCTTACAGGCTAAGTACTTGGCCTAGAAGCTCATCTAGGAAAGAGCAGGGTTTTTAAAGGGAGAGAAGAAATACTCAATGTCTTCTGAAGGATGAGGAGAAAAACGATTGTTAAAATTTAATACAGTTACTGCAATACCAATGTTTTCTCCCACTATAATGGAAAAGCACTGGTTTACAACTTGAGTTTCATATCCAATATGTTAGAGGAAGTAAATATAAATACCCAAACTGGATTTAGGGAAAGGGCATATCTTCTGCTACCATTTTATGTATCACATCTTTCTCTTTCTCTTCTCTTTTTCTTCTTGTTCTTGTTCAAGGTTATGGTAATACCTATCCTGTGACATGGACTGGGAAGTATCTCTGTATGTTGTATGCTTTATTTGGGATTCCTCTGATGTTTTTGGTCCTGACAGACATGGGAGACATCCTTGCAACTGTCTTATCCAAGTCTTACAATGAGTTCAGGAAACTACAGTCAAAAATCCTTGCCTCTAAACTCTGTTCTGGATCCACATGTAGCAAAAGCAATGAACTGAAATCCAGGGCACAGTCTAAAATAGTCATCAATGAGCCCCTGACCATTATGGAAGTGCTGAGAAATCAGTCAGGTATGAAACAGAGGCTGGTCAAATATCGCAATGTGGAACTTTTTGAAATGTTAATTGCCAGGGAGAATGAAAGCACACAACCAGCAAGAAATAAAAGCATGGAGAGATGGAGTTCGTGTCCTGAATTAGCCAGGGAAAAGACAGTGTCCAGAGTAATCGAGAATTTTGACAAAATAGGAAAAGAGTTAGAAAAATTAGATGTGCCCATTGTATTGATGGTGCTTGTTATCTTTGTGTACATCTCCTGTGCAGCTGCTATTCTTCCAAAATGGGAAAAAAATATGGATTTTCAGGAAGCCTTTTATTTCTGCTTTATCACTTTGACCACTATTGGGTTTGGAGATACAAAACTAGAACACCCCAAGTTTTTCTTGTTCTTTTCACTCTACATTATCATTGGCATGGAAGTTGTCTTCATTGCTTTTAAGCTGGGCCAAGACCGCTTAATCGTTCTGTATAAAAAGGTGATTTCATTTTGTGCAGAGAAAAATATGCCATCAAAGAAAATATACCCAAAATAAGAGCAGTCATTTCTCCTTCACTTGTCAGCATTGGCCACTGCAATGAGATGAAATTGTTTCTGTGCATTTCTGCCTTGGGCTGGCAGGTGCCATATTTTAATCTGATTTCCTCTGAGAAATGACTGTGAAATGGCTGAACACCTCTGGAGGCACTTGGTGAAGGCATCTCCAGGGAGTACTTCCCAAAGGGGTCCCTTCTCCTAAATAATCAAAGATGCTGCATGATGAAGAAGCTGAAGGCTCTCCCTGCCAGTTCTCCCTGACATATTTTGCAAAGCTCTGACTTTCTGCAGCCTTTGTGTCCCCCCTCCCACTGCAAGCCAATTCAGGAATTTTGTTTTCAGTACTTGTCCAATCAAGGCTCAGATCTCCTGGAAGGTCCTGTCCTGCCACCTTCTGTGCAGCCAGGGACAGCGTGGCTGTGGCTGTCTGTCCTGGGCTGTGACACCGTGCTGCTGCCATCTGCTCATCATCAGAGAGAGCTGGGGAGGAGAGGTGTGGACCCAGCTGCTGTGCGTGGCAAACCTCACACCTTGCACAGCTCAGGGGAATGTTCCACGGGAAGGAAGGACACCACACTTTCCCACCTCTGTCACCTGTCCAGAAACCAGTGAGAGAATTGCTCATCTGCTCAGGGCTGAAACCACTCCTGTTCCAGCACGATTCATGATGTTTGTACTCAGCCTGGAGTCAGTACGTGTCCCACCAGCCCGGCTGCCGGGCTGCTCTTGGCAAGTTCTGCCCCTCGGAGGTGTCTGGGGAAGGCACACAGCAAACCTGGAGTGGCTGCAGCCCTGGAGGGATGCTCCACCTCGTTGCTGCTGAAGGAGCATGTGCTGAGCACCGAGCCCAGAAATCCCCACTCCTCATCCACGTTTCACTCTGCACAGACTGCTCGACTTCTGGGAGCTCCTTGACCCACCTGTAGAAGGAAAAGCCCACCTGCTTCACTGGGATGTGGGGAGGATCCTGTCATTATGTAATTGTGGGGCACATTATGATGAGAATGTCATTGTTTCTTCAAGATTTTGCTTATATTATTAATAATTTGAATAGCCAATAATAGCTTTTCATTAAAACCAATAATTTAGAATAAAAAGATATAATTAATATAAAAGAAACCACTAACTTTGTTAACCACCTTTAACTTGTAGATGATATGCATGCCCACTAAATGTGAACATGTCTAGATAATAAAAACTGCTTGATTACGACAGAATGTACAGTATTCTCCATTAGCAAATTTACTAGCTGGAGCTGACATTTTCAGAATATTTACATGCCATCTTATGTCTGTTGCACTCCATGTATGTGGCAATATGTATTCAGTCCTTATTAATAATTAGATGCAATTAAGCATTGATGATATGCAAGATACATAATGACTGATAGTAAATAGAAAAATGTTTCATAAGAATAAAAATAAAAACTAGAGAAGCTGGAAGAAACTTCAGTTAACTCTGTCATGTTTTCTGTGATTTTGGCCTTATGTAGAAAGTCCCTCCATTCATATCACTACTCTCACATGACTTAATTTTGTCTTCAGATTAAAATCAATGTAGAACTTTGGTGCCATGTCAAAGTTCTCAGAAATCAATGAAAGGACTTGCATGATAGCACGGGCTTTGGATCAGATAACTGCACTTCCTGCCCCTCAAGGTTTTCCTTGTGATATTCTAAACCTGTCAACATTTTCAATAACTGGTCTTTATGTAATTTAATTTGTTTCTGTCATATCAGTGGGATCTCATTTATGGAGAGCAGTTCATCCTGAATTTATGCCCTATATATTTCTCATTGGCATGGTAGCTTAATACCGTCCCATTTACTTTATGGGTTTAGGGAATTTTGGCTGGATTTACAATAGGGATTCTGCACCAAATCATTCTAGTTATGGCCAAGGGATGGCAGTAAACAGCTTTCTTTCCTATAGAACCTGTCAGTTAAGGGGGATAAAATCTGATTTTGTGGAAGGAGAGGGAACAAATCACATAACCATTACCCTCTATAAACGAGTAATGTGCCTGACTGTTGAATAGTGTGGACAGCTCTGGTCCTTCATCTCCCAAAGGATATGCAAATTTGGAAAAAAGTTTATAGGCCAGGGTAAAGGATGATCAAAGAGAACAACTTCCATACAGGACACGTACAGTAGCTCTCTAGTCTGGAAAGAGGTGAGAGAATGATGGAGAGATGTGTAAAATTACAAGGGCTCAGAGAAGGGAAACAAGGAATGATGGGATGATTTTCAAACATCTCTCATTATGAGAGCTTGAGCTGACAAATGAATCCCACATGTGACAGGCTGAAGAAAAGAAACAGAAGGAAGAGAAAATGGTGCTTCACACAAGATATAATTAAGCCGTAGATATTCCTTGTCATGGGAGGATGTGGCCATTAAAAGTTCCCATTAGATCAATGAGAGATGGGACAAAACCATGAAAGAAAAACTTTAAAAGCGATTAAATCCAAAGATAACATTTCTGGCTCAATAATCACTGAGTTCTAAATTGGGAGTTGAAGAGAAACCTCTCTACAGATTTTGCTGTCCTTGTTTTCTTCCTTTGTAACTTGCTGTCTCTCAGAGACAGAAAGTGTTCTGTCCATCCTGTTCTGGCCTGATTTCCATGCCTGTAATGCATAGAAACATATTGCTACAGAGCTAAAGAAAACACTCAGCAAATCTAATGCCTGAATAGATATTTAGTTTCATATTTGTGTGCCAGGTAGACAAACCAGTCCAGTCAGATTATTCAAAACATATTACCAAAAATTGTGATTTAGGCAACACAACACAGCCAGTCTTTGGTAAAAGTAATGTGCTCATTTGGCTTGTGTCATGAACCTAAAGGAGGGTGGAGAGTTTGACACACATTGCATTGTTGGGTATAAAAAGGTATTTATGTCTTCATTCAGGGGCACTGAGCAGTGATGCCACACAAACAGGAATATCTGGGCCTGATTCTCTCACTCCCAGAGCTGGGAGCCAGCCTCCAGATGAAGAGCAGTGTGCAGCAGCCCTGGGCTGCCAGTGACAGCAGCAGGTCACACTGCAGAGCAGGATCTGAATGCAAATTCAGTAAATACAGTCACAGAGATAATGAAAATGAAACAAAGTAAACAAAATGAGCAACAGTAATGGCTCATTTAGCGCATAAATATTTATGATTTGACTGTTCTTATCATGGACTAAATCCTGGAAGAATTCACAGTCTCTGCCCACAGAAGTTTTTATTCAACAAAATTGACATGGAGATCAGCTTTGTTTGCTTCAAAGAGGTACAAAATATTGCTTTTCATAAATTTTCCCCATCACGATCTGCATGAGATGGTGGATTAGATGTGAAGGGCTTCATTGAAGAACTCTTCTATCAGGAAAGACGTGACTGATGGGGAAGGAGTTGCTTGATGTGTAACCCACAGCGGATATGAGTTATTACAGCCCCAGCTGGAGAGCTTTACAGATCAAATGCACTTGACGCTGAAGGATGCTGGATCAATCACCCCTGATTGGGCCAAGATGGCAGCTGTCACGAGCACTTAGGAGCAGAGGGCAGGGCATTCCTGGTGTGGGAATCACAGGGAAACCACGGGAATGAGTGGAAGGAGTGGAAAATAATCTTTGGGCAGAGGGTTAGAAGGAGAAAATGACAGCAGCGGTGGAGAAAAAGCCATTTTCTGTGTAGACATAAATATGGTGAAGAGATGCTTGAGACTGGAAAAACAGTGGGGGCTGGTTCCTCTGGCTTGGGAAGGTTTTGGAGAGCCCTTCTTAAACCAGCACAGTGGTTATGAATGATGGGCTCGGGCACGAGTCTCACCACCAGCAGCCACAGCAGGGCAGGAAGTCTGTGCAAGGAATCCTCCTGAGAGACAAAACAGTGCCAGAAAGGAGATGCAGGGTCTGGACTGCAAAGCCAATAATGAAAACATCAGAAACATTGCTCTTATCCTCTGCTTTGTCATTCAAAGAACGACATTTCATTCAGAAGCATCTTTTGCATGAGCAGTACGTCTGAGGACTCAGGAAGTTCCTAATGGGATGTAGAACTTGTCATCTGTGTGCCAGTAGTTCAGATGTAGTCCAGATTTTAGTGGGCTCAACATTAGTAACATCTGATAACACTTTGATGGCTTTTATGCTTTTTCAACTTGTTCCAGGTGGAGATGCACCCCCACCATAAAAACACTGGCGTATAATGAATGCTAATTGCATGTGTGGTGGCAGGCTCAGCAGAGGCAAAGGCTGGGACTCCAGCTGGGAGCAGTCCCTGCAGTCCCCTTTGCTTCCAGGTTCCCAGCATACCTTGTGATCCTAATTTCCAGACCACAGGGAGCATCAAATGTAGCATGTGTGGCTGTTGCATGCAATGTGAGTGTTTTGTGAACCCAGAAGGATGGGTCTTACCATTTAACCTGGCTTTCATAAATGAAACACTCTTTGAAAAATTTTTATTCTTATACGTAAGTAACAAAAATATGTTTTAAAAATTGTTATTATTACAATTTTTAAAATTGATATTATTACAAAGCGACTCCAAAGGCTGTATTCAGCATGTTCTGCCAGGACATGCTATATTCTAAGACCAACTTTAAGTATTTAGCTGGGCTATTTTTCCATTTCTTCCTCACCTTACGCACCACTTAAAAGGTAGAAAAAATATTTTTCGAGCCATCCAACACAGCAGCCTGCATTTACACACAGAGCAAGGGAGATCAGGTTGCTCAGGATAAATTTCAATTCTCTCTGTTAAAGTACACAGGCACAGATAGCGGCAGAAATACGAGGAATTTTCTCCATCACTCATATAGCAAATCATAGCTATGTGAAGACAGCAGATCTCTCATATATTAAGCCAATATTTTTAGGATAGCAGTCTGAGGTCGAAGTGCAAACCTTCATGAGCAATGAAGTCCATGAATGTATCCCTTGTACGTGCCAATAACTGATTGTCTGCACGTGGTTTTCATTAGAGAGTTTTGGGAAGTGCTTGAACAAATGTTAGTTGGCTTGTGTGCTTATGGGTTTGCATGTGAATCTGAGCTTTTTTTTTCCTTTGAGTTAAAAATTCAGTCTCTGAGTAGATAAAATGCAGTTCTTTTGAGGTTAGTTCAGGCTTTTTCAAACTGATGAAGCTCTCAGTGTCTGGCTGGAGACAGAATCCTTCCAACACTGGTCTTGTGCATAAAACTTTGTGTCTGGGCATATTCAGGATGCACCAAAGTCCAGAGGAAACGGAAAGCAATGGACAAGAAGGGAAAGGAAAGCAAAGCAAGAAGAAAAGAGTAGAAATTTGACAGTGAAAAATGAATTTCTATGTTAAGCATCTCCTGATGAGAAATCAGGGTAACGATGCTAACAACATTGAATCATTACATTATCTGCTTCCACAAATTCCTGTGCGAACAGGAAAACTGGGTGAGAGAACACCACACAATCAGCATATAAAATTGCCAATGTGCTTGATGTGCTGGTGGAAGAAAGTTCCTTGATCTGCTGTGCACTGCAGACTGTCATCGTGCTCTCTGATCTGTGCCCGTGGGGGAGAGCCACCCGTTCTGTCTTTTGTCACATGTGGCAAAACGATTTGAGAAACAGTACCAGAGCTGGGGGCTGGGGTTCTGACTGTGGGTACAAGACACTCACTTTCTAATATTTTCCCCACTTTATACTTTTCTTGTGGAAGTAATGGGAGATGTTGCTGCTAAAGGAATTTGGGAGTTTGGGGGATTCAGTTATGTATTAAAACCTTCTGCTCACCAGCTTGATAATGCACATGATTTTAGGCTGTTTATCTCTCACACAACCATCCAAACTCTCAGGAGGGCACTGACTGCCTAGATTTCACTGATGCTTAATGGATGGTGTTCCAAATACACTTGCCAGCCAAAAGTTGCAAGTGTTTTCACAGCAAATCTGAGTGTAGACTGGTATTTTTGGCTGAAATGCAAAATGTTGATGCAGAGAGGGCTTTTGGAAAGGCTTTAACATTTCCACCTTGGAATGACTCTGTGAGATGAGCCATTCATGCCACTGAGAAGGCAAGGACCTGAAGGATAAAGCTCTTTGTGATCCCCCCAGGCTGTCACTGTAACTTCTCACACAGAGATGTGTCAGGTCACACTGCTGAGGAAAGAGGACTGGCTTTGTCCAAGGCTCAGTCCAAGCTTTTCCATATCTCCCAGGAGAACACCAAACAATGTATGGTCTACTTCAGACAAAGCAATATACAGCATTATTGACAGAACAATGTTTCTCAAACAGTTTAAACAGACTTGTGACGAGACAGCCTTGTACTTCTTGGGAAGAGGAAATAAGAGAGCAAATGGAGGCTCATTTGCTCTCAGAATTTTCCTTGGAGTTTAAGAGCAGGACATAATTTGCTGCACTAAGAAGTCTGATTTTCTGAATGGGTCTCTAAATAATGAATGCTTGGAGTAACATTTGACAGCCAACAGCACCTCTTTTCTATCTTCCCTGCAAGAAATGGTTTTTACAGCAATTTTCTTTGCCAAGGAAATGAACGCATTTTGTGCTCAAAGAGATTAAGAACTGGCATGGGTACATGTGTTTGCCTTCTAAAAAAGCCACTTATAAATGCTATTTAAGAAGAAGGAGCAGTCTGAATTCTGATCTTCTTGATATCCATGGCAAAGCTCACAGTGCTTTAGATAAATCACGTTTGGAGAGAAGTGACAAATAGAATATGTTTTGCCATTAATCATTTTGATCCTGGTTTTAGAAGAGCCATTTCATGCCTAATCTGTCTGCACATGGGAAGTTTTTTTCCTACAAAAAACTGCCTAAATTACAGATTACTTGTCTTTTTTTTTCTCTTGAAAGGACTAGATATTTTTCCAGGTCAGCAGCACTGGCCTGAAATCAGGTCATGGTTACAGACTCTGGAGAAAAGGAAATTTCTCAATAAATCCAAGTTCTTCTTGGTCAAAGCCAGACAAACATTAAGATGTGTCTTTTACCTACATTAAGCAGTCATGTGGTTATTAATAATTATTTTGTGGCTATGTTTGCCATTGCCATTGGCTTTGAACACAGCTCCCTGTCTCAGAGTTCCCATCAATGGCCCAGCATGTCCCTGGATCCTCAGGAAGAGCCTGAGTGAGACATGTTCCCTGGGACAACAAGTCTCACCCTGCCAAGGGTCAGAGATTTATTTCTTCCTTGGAGAAGCGTGGATGTTTTCCCTCTCTTGGCCTTGTTTTCCATTAAAAGGGAAGCAGCAGCATCAATAATAACAACACTATAAATACAGCAACTAAGGTATCCATTAAACTCAGTCTCCAGGTGACTTTAAAATAGATTTTAGGGATGATGTTCCAATAAACACTTTGACTTGAGCTTAATTGAAGTCCAGTGTTTTGAGAGTCAGGTGTTTTTTTTGTTCAATTATAGCTTTTACTGATGGGAACAGGAAACCATGCTAGAAACTGTTCTCAGCATTTCTTGTGTTTAGAAAAAGGTGTCATAAAAAACCATTAGGGAGTCTGTTGCTGTAAAATTCTCCAGCCTACCACTTCACACAGAAGGATTTGAAGTGGCTGACTTTGGCAAATGCTGCTTTGATCTAAAAATCTCACCTGCTTTTTAGCCTGAATAGCATCACCATGGGGCTATACAACCTTTCAGAGCAGCTCAGGTATAAATAAGAAAGCCAAAAGATTTGGTCCCTTACTCTGATTACAGTTCCAGCAGTTTCAGAGGCAAGCAGCTCCGTCGAAGTCAGAAAAAATCATGAAGTTATAAACCCAACATGGGACTGAGGTCAGGCTCCTTGAATTCTGTTAATAATTATTATTTCTGGAGTTTATTATTTTTATTATGGTGGTTCCTTGGAGCATCTTAGATAAGGACTTTAAACCCCCATTTATCTGAGAGTTTCTAGCTGCATGCCTGCTGCAGAGTGCATCTCTGAAACTAAAGCAGCCCTTATCACTTCCTGCCTGTCCTGGCTGAGCAAGAAAGAGAAACTCCTTTTGGCACATGCACAAATATGTGTCACTGGGTGATTGAGTGGATCTGCGAAGCAGCTGCGGTGTATTTCAAAAAAGAAGAAACTCAGTGAAATAGGAGCTGTGAATGCAGAAGCCTCCTGCAACACCATGAAATTTCATGACACGGGAAGTGTCTGCATTGCCCATCTGTCCTGCTCCAGCTGTGCCACTTCACCCCAGCAGCTGTGCTCCAGCTTGTGGACACTTGGCCTGGCCAATCAATCAGTGAATGCCCGACCAATGAATTGGCTTTGGGTGTTAGTATTCATAAATCTTTACTGATCTCTACATTAATCTCTTGGATAACTCTAAATACTGAGGAAAGCACGAGCTTGTCAGCCTTCAGACATTAATTTAGTTTCATGACAATGGATAGCTCTCGTTCAAAATGCTTGATGCTGCCTGGAAAACTGGAAAAGTGGTGTGATCCAGCACAGCAATAATTTGACAAGCACAGATCGAGGAAATCACTTTTCCCCTCTCTAGAGTGGGGGGGAAAAAAAAAAGTGATAAACTTGCAAAATTTCAAATTATCATGACATTTTATGAGACTGGACTAGAAGGCATGTGTGTCAGAGAAGTACTAACATAGGAGTGTTTGTAGTCATATTATTATATTGCCCAGATTAAGTGATCTATAGTAAAAAAATTTGTACTCAGGGATCCATGAGCATCACTTGTTCACAGGCAAAAATTGCCTCAGAACTAAGCTGAAGCAGGTGCAGAAAAGAGATCACTGAGAAAAGCAACCAGATTTGTATGCTTGTTATTGTTGAGAAGAGACTGAGACAATAATGAACCCTTACAGGAGATGTTTCAAGTCAGAGCCTTCCGGGCTCACTCCCAGAAATATTTGTCAAAATTGTACAGAAAGATGCTGAGCTGGAAGAGAGCTTCATAGCAAGAAGGGCTTGAAACAATGAGATTTAATGAAAAAGAAAGAAAATCAAAGCAGAGAAGATTATAATGTCTGAGAGAGAGCTGGGCAATGCACGGATGGTCTGATAGGTTATAACTGTCAAACCTGGGAGGGAGATGAACTCCTGGACACAGGACAGCCCTCCCTTCACTTCTGCAGGCTTCTATGGATCTCTGGGGACAGCAGAGCAAGGAGCATCCTTTGGCTCTACAGAGAGGCCTCTGGGTCCCTGCAGTCTGGAGAATACACCCTTGCTCCTTCCTGCAAGATTAACATGGGGATAACCTCTCTGGACTATTTGCCTTTATAAATTTAACTTTTATTCCCAGAGTCACAGTGAGTGAAGGAACGTTAAATTTGAATTTACAAGAGGAAAGCAATATGCATAAAAATTTGTCCGCTCCAGCTCACGTTCTCCTAAAGTCCCAGAGCCTTTCAAACCAAATAGGCTCCTGTTTGCTCTGCAAGCTCTAGGGCACTCTTCAAGAGGACCCTAAAAACAAACACTCTATGGCAAACAGCAAGTGCTTAAATTCCTAGAAAGGCTTTCCAAGTCATGGCGTGCTTCTGTTCAAACAGGACTCAGGCTATCCTGAGTGAAGGATACAATGTACAAAGAATTCTGCCCAGGTGGTTTAGCAGGTCGTGTGTTTCGCAGGGGATGTGTTCTACTTTCTATGTATATTATGCTGTCTTGAGGAATGAATCAGTTGTATTTGAAGAAGTCTTTAGACATCCATTAAACACAACCTGGAATTTCACAGCCAAGCTCCTCTCTCTTCCTGGAGGCTTTCTATCCTCTGGCATGAGCATGGATCTCCATGGTGAGAGAACAAGGTGCTGTTTGCTGAGCTCAGGTAAATTCTCATACTCAGACTGACTGACAACAATTGCAAAACTCTTATTTTCTTCAATGGAAAGCCAAAGACCTTTAATGTGACCCTATCCCTGAATAATGCAGCTGTCGTCAGTCCAGTTGTACTCTGAAGTCTTTGGAGATGCCTTTCTTTCCATTCACTCAATAGGAGTGATGAAACACTCTCTCTGTGGCTTTGCTTTCACAGCTCTACTTCTCTCTGGAGGAAAGCAAAACTGTTCTTAAGCAACTGCAAAAGGAAGGATGTGTGATAATGATCACAGCCTGACCTCCATAATATCGATCCTGGAAGTGAGATTGGACAGATGCCTTCTTTTGGATTGTTGTGGAAGAACTTCCTTCCTTATTTTATTTCTTAAGGATTCTGCTTTTTTATGCTTTGAATGGTGGTAATGGTAAATAAAATTCCTGTGTGGGGGAAAAGAACTGATTAAGAGAAAATTCTCATTTTATTCCTGGAGGTAAGTTTGCTTTTGGCATTTCCTGTGTTCACTCAGAGCCACCTGAAATTACAAATGCCTCATCTGTATTTTCATTATTCAGGCTCGTTGGGGAAGTATGCTGGAAATAGAAAATCCCTTTGGCTCGGTTACCTGAAGCCACTAGATGGTGCAAGCAGACCTCGTTCCTTCGGGAGGCCCAGCGCCAGCAGATGGCACGGCTGAGATGGAGTCAAATCTTCCCGTTCTTTAGCGTTCGTCTGCCTTGGTAACCAGAGAACGCCTTAGAAAATTCTATGCAACATTAGGAACAGTGCGATTGTTAGCTGGGGACTTTGAAAAAGGAGGAGCACACAAATGGAGTTTAGGAAGGAAAGAATAACAAAATACTTTACACAGAATAGTCAACCTGTTACTGGTTTTAAAGCAAAAAGGGGCCACAAAGATCATTTGATGTGATGCCCTACATTTACTGTCACAGAGAGAGCATACATTTTAACATGGCCCTTGATAATTTCTTATTTTAACATTCCTTCTAGACAAAATATATAGGAAGTATTGAAAAATCTGAGATTTCTTAATCGTGGCCATATGAATGGGCAAACTGAGGCACAGAAGACTTAGGGCCACACAGCAGCTCAGGGCCAGAGCCAGAGCCAGCAGCTGGGCCTGCTGACTCCACAGAGGTGCTGTTCCCCTGCCCCTCTCCAATTCCTCTTCTGCTCCTCGGGAGGTGAAGAAGAGTTTCCTGCAGTGGAGCCTGGAGATCCCAAAGCAGAGACAGAGCAGGTGAAGAAGTGTCAGTTCCTAAACCAGGCCCACCCAAACCCTCGTGGGAGGCAGCCAGGGAAAACTGAGACCTTTGCAACCCTTGTTCATGTGCAAGGAGGGCCAAGAAGGGTAAAAACACTGCCCACAGTGCTCTGCACACCTGTGGGGGAAGCACTGGCTGATGGCAAGAGAAACTGATGTAGAACAGGGCATTTTATGCTCCGTTTTTTATTTTGCATCAATGTGGAAAAACGACCTAAAGCAAATTACAGCCTCTCTTGGCTTGATTTGCCCTCATCCGTTGAAGTGTGGTAATAATACCTTTGAGGACTGTGGCACAGCCTAATATCCTGTTTGCTCGCCATAGGATAAAAGATTTAATTAATACCAGAGGAGGAGCTAGATTCTAATTCTCTGTTCCCAGAATTGATCTCTACAGGCCTTTCTAGCATTAGAAAAAAAAAACATCTCAGACAGAAAGATTGATTTTGAAGTTTATTGTCTTGTATTGACAAAAAATCACTGGACACACGCAAAAATATTTTAAAAAGTCAAACCAAACCACCATCCATCACACTCCAATTAAAATAATGGTCAAACCAAACCCTAACACAGCCAAAACAATGCTGACTTCAGGGTGTGTTGGAAGACAGGGGAGCCCTTTAAAGTCGTATCACCAAGCACAGCCCACGTACAGCTGGTGGTGTGAGATGGGCAATCACTTCAGGAACTCAGTGGGAAGGTGTTTGGTACAATTTCAGGGTTAGGAACAGAGAAAGAAAATGGATCTGGTTGAAGGATACCCTGAATGCACAAGTTTTCTCTTCAGGCAGATCAGTCTCCCCTGCATTTCCCACCATGTCCAGGAAACAACCAGCAAGGAGGATGTTTTCACAACCATTCTTTAATGCTGGTGTCACCACTGAGCAGTGCCAGGAGTTGGGCTTGGTGACCCTTGTGAGTCCTTTCCAACCAAGGATATTCTAATCTATGAATACGAAATGCCACAATGCATCCTGGATGTGAAATTTATGTCTCCACTCAGATTTCACACTGAAAAAACAATCCTGAGATATCCCTCTCAAGGCACACAGGGCCTTTTCTCCTGCTTTGGAGCCCTGGTTTTTGTTGGAAGCCTCCAAGCATCATTTTTGCTTCCTGAGTTATCTCTGAAGCAAACTCTGCCATTTCCATCCCACTGCAAGCAGTGATTTTTCCTATTCTGCAGCCAGTCAATATTTGAATTGGCAGGAAGATGGGGTGTTTCAAAGGACAGATAATCTTTTATTTGTTCTCTTCCATCCTTGCTTATACTCGGCCCAGACTTCTGCTTAAATGTCTCCAGTTTCTCTTACTGTTATTTTTAGTGGAATTTAAGTTCCAGTGGTAGAGGCCACGGGACTTGAATCATTCCAGCCCATAGTCCTGCTAGCATGGCTGATTATAACTGCACGAGGCAGATCTGATGTAAACACACAAAATGTCAGCTGCTGCACCACAGCCCCATCCCAGAATAACACCGACCTTACCACCCCTCTGAATGCTGCCTGGATGCTGAACTTTCCCTGCCCTGAATGCAGGAGGAGATATAATGCACAGGGAAAGAGAATGGCTGCCAGCAAGGGCAATCAGCACATCGGGGATCACCGGTGAAACTGTGAAGGAAAAGGAGATGCTAACCAGTGGTGACATGCTCCTAAGTGTCATTCCAGGGCCATGGAGGGCGCTGTGTGACCCTGGGGTACCTTCCTGAGAGGAGGAGGGAGACTGGGTGCAGATCCCTGCTGGTGGCCCCGTGCTGTCCCCTTGTGCTGTCCCCCAGTGCTGCACTTTGCAAGGGTTTCTCTGTGTTTGCTTTTGAAGGTGAACACAGGGCAGGGCCTGAGGATGCAGAGCAAACACAGCAGCCACAGTGCTCTTCCCCTGTCCTCCCTGCCTGCCCTCTTCCCTTTCCCATCAACTCCTCCAGGGCAATTCTCACACCAGTTCAGACAGAAATCCGGGCAGAAATCAGTGTTGCATTGAGCAGCGTGGATTTACAAGGAGGGCTTCTGAGAGGGACCAGGGCAGCATCAGCACCGAGCCCCTTGGGCTGCCCTGCAGATCCAGGGCTGCACAGAGGGGTGAAAACCCACCCAAACCCATCTTCCCCACACAGATGTATTCCTCTGGGCCACGTCAATGTCCTCGTTTATGTTTGTGCCAGCCGTGGCTGTGACTCCGTGACTTGGGGCTGCAACAGCCCCTGCTTTCCCAGGCAGTGGTTGTTGTCAGATAAGAGAGAGACAAAACAGAAGGGCTGCTCACCCACAGAGGGAGAGGGGGACTGTGCACCTATGGAAAATGAGTCCAAGCATTCTTTTTGCTCTCTGCCCAATGAAGGTTGCTTCTCTTATTAGAAAAGTCTGGCTGGAAAGCTGTAACAAAAGGCTCAAGGGTTATATCAGAGCAAGCAAATTATTTTGGTGAGTATTAAGTAACATTTATCAATGATTTTTTTTGGGACAAACAAATGTTAAAAAGAGCAAGATCTGTTTCATAGAGTTACCTTTTAAACACCTATCACAAAAGCAGTTTGCTTCAAATAAGATCATATATCCATAGGCAATTCTTGGCAAGGCTTACAGGACCCAGAAAGGAAATGTTAACATTTAAAAGATGTCTTTGTTGCTGTTTAATGATCTTTGCTATACATCGCAGACCCTGCTCTCTTTCAGACTCCAGAAGTTGTGTATATAAAACTGACAAATAGAAACAGAAGCATGTCATCTGTGCAATCAAATAGGGCTAAACCACACACAAAAGACTTTCTAATATTATCAGCCTTTTACACTGAATGGATTATTGTCTCACAAAGAAATTCAGCTGGATTACAATATTTGATAAACACCAAGGAGGAGTGTTCTGCTTGTGCAATACCCACAAGGAGAAGTTCCTGCTACAGGATATTGTTCTGCTTTTGTAAACAATCCAAACACAGCCCTGCTGAGTGGTTGCTGGAAATGCTGTTTGGACTTAGGTGGTCATGCCCAGGCTGCAGTGTAACTGCTCAGCTCAGTGCTGTCTGGTAGAGGGGTGCTGCAAAGAGTACTGGTGAACCCCTATTGATGTGTTGGTGCTGGCAGGGAGGGGGCCTGTGGTCCCAGCCCAGCACTGGAAGTCCTTTGTGCTGTGCCTGCATAAGTGAATAACGTAAAGGCAGTGCCTGCCCTGAGTAACATCTGATTACTCCTAAGAGCAGAGGGAGAGCTGCATGCAGGGGCACAAGGGGGAAGTGGCACTGCCTCAGGTCAATCAGGCAGCAATTTCTACGTGCCACCTGTGCCAGGATTTTTGTACTCGTCACGGGCTGAGGGAGGGTGACAGAGTTTCTTTAATTCTTCTTTGGAGGACGTTTTTGGTGTCAAGAACAGCAGAAGAGGAAGGACAATATATTTATTAAAAACATAACGGAGTCTGAGCATCAGCAGGGGAGTATCCTGAAGCTGGCACAGAGGTGCCCACGGGCACACCTTCAGGCAGGTTCTCTGTTATTTGTGGCAGCCTGGTTACTTTGGTATTCGTGGACACAGCCACTGCACTTTCCAGCAGGTGCAGTAAATGCAATTAGTTGCTATGGATATTGATCCTGCCTTTAGAGTCTAACTTTGAAGTTGGTTTGGGTTATCTGAAAAACAAAGATGTAGCACGATGCTTTGCCTTCACTAGGATTGCAAATTATTTCTTTTATCCTCGAATTTTCTTTTTATTGCTTTGCTTTCTCTCTTTTATTTATTCTTGTAAAGAGACAGTCTGTGCAAATATTGTGATTTGAAAATAGAGGCAATGGAGACAGCCTATTGAAATCTCCTTTCATGTAGATGCAGGCTCTAGCAGAGCTAAATCAGAGGTAATTTTTTTTGCAAAGAAGCGGAAGTACCTGATTATTTTTGACAAAGTGAAATCATATGGAAAGAAAAACATTGTATTTAATTGCAAATGAAATTCTAGAGATGCTCAAGGTACAATTGCATTCAAACTGAGACTGTGAACAGCCCAGAATTCAGATGTCCAGCTTATAATAAAAACAATGGCTATTTAGAAATATCAAGATTTGAATTCTGAATTTCCAGGATGCCTGAAGATTACAGGAGCTTGATCCTCAGATCCTTGGGTTGCCTGTATCTTAAAGTTATGAGAGATCTGCTACTATATACTTATATGACAATCTAAGAAAAAACAGGAAAAACGTTTTACATTTTAAAAATCATTATTTAATTTAGGAAATTAGGAATATTTATTTCAGAAAATTAATCAGTTACAGATACACAATGTTGAAAAACTGTACTCAGGAGGTGAAAAAGGTTGTTAATATTTTGATGCTTCATATTTCTTATCAGAAGCTTTTCCTTAGGTGATTGTTCACAGCATAAAGTTTCAAAAGCATACTTAATTTCCCCTGAAAAATTATTTTTAATCAGAAATCAGGAAAACTTATTGGGAAGCACATCATTACACAGAAGTCAACTGGCACCTTCATCACTTCTTCACCTTCTTTACTGCAGGCGATCTAGACAGTTAATTATAATTATAATTATGGTTATGGATATAATTTGCAGTTTTCAGGGGATATATCTTACCTGGATTCCTCATGGAAAAGGCACAGAAAGAGAAGGAGAAAATGAATGAAGATATGTTCTCCTGTTAAAATCCAGAGCCTTTTTCCCACGTCAGGGCTTTAAATAATGAACTAAGCCAGAGAAGATACTCATCTTTAGTACAAGTCAGTGTGATGCTCACTCCATTTCCCTTTCAATCGAGAATATGTGGTCAAAATGGAATTTTTGCTTTAAATCTGCATGTAATTCTTGTGTGAAGCATCTGTAATGCCTGGATTTCATCCCACTAACTCCAGTCATTTCTGAAAACGCAAAACCCTCTTTCTTTCTGTAAGAATTTCCTTTAATAAAAACCAAAAAATTGCAGCCCTGAAACCTGGGACTGTTTATTATTCATAAAGCTATTCTTGTCCATAACTTCTCACATATGATGGGAGTCCCTAGAAGCTAAAAATCAAGAAATTATGTGCAAATATTCACCAGCACAGAGTCAGAAAACACAGTAAATGACCTGAAAGTTGAAGGGAAGAGGCTACGAACTTGGTTCTCCCTTAATTTAACTGAATGAAGCAAACAAACCTCTGGAAAATTAAAATGAAGAAATCAGATAATGAATAACTATAAAGGCTCATTAAAACTTAGACGTGCACCCCTCAAATATAATTACCTTTAATATGATTTCATCAAATGTCACTGAAGAGCTGGAAACTCATAATGATGCAACACTTTTCACCCTACGGTGAGGAGGTCTCATCAGGCTTTATAAATATTGACAATGACTGACTCTTCCTGCAGGGAAAATCTGGTGACTGGAACATGTGGATGTTCAATCTGATAGAGAGCCCAGGCAGCATCACACGTCGGGTGGAGGTCGAGCCCTCTGGCCCCACTCAGCCCTGGTGCCTGTGTCCCAACCCCTGCAGGATGCCACCTCCCCTCAAATCCCACGTGTAGGATGCTAAACGTTTGTCAGATCTGAATATCCAACCGTGGAGCTTCCGTCCCCTAGAATGTTTAAGCTTCACAAGGATTAACTAACCTGCCCTGGATCAAAACACCAGTTGTGGTGAGCTGCCGTGTAAAGCAGAGGAGCTAGAAGGATTTAGGACTGTGGAAAAGCTGTCCCCAAATATTTCACGTGTGATTGGCTTTGTTTACACGGGGAAAAGGAAGGAAAAGTGGTATAAAACTATATAGGTTAAAAAAAGTTATATAAAGCCAGGATTGTGTGACAAAGAAGATACTCCATGTCACAGAATCCTGATTTTACATAAGTTCTCTTTCCTTTTCAGAAAGGCGAAATTGTTATATAGTGAAAATTTAATACCTTTGATGTCAGGCACAGAGGAATCCCTTCACTCCCTGTGCAGAAATACTTTCCTGCTCATGGGCTGGTCCCTGGATAAAGGTGGACATACTGAAGGTTTTCAAACGCACTGTTCAGCAAATCACATTTTTTGATTTCATGGCTTCCGTGGTCTTATCCCTTGTGTTGCATTCTGCTATATTAAACAAAAAATTCTCCTGTTGCCAAAGTAAGTAGTTTTAAGGCTTTCAGGGAAAGCTCTGGCTTTAGCTTAGTTTTTACAGTTCATGGCTCCTCAGTTTGAACAAATGCATCTTTTGATTCAGCACTGGCTCTGTTATTTGTAGTTAACTCTTCAACACCAAAGGCCTGAATCGCTCCCTCCCTGGACCCTGTGAGGAACATTGGTGCTGCTCAGTGGCTCTCAATGACTGAGTGGAGCCTCACCTGAGAGCTGCTCCAAACTCCCCTCTCCAGGAGGGCCCTTGCTGATCTCTTTTCTCACCTGTCTGAAGGATGATGGCATTTTGCTCGCTGAGACCACACGCTTCACACCTACACACCTCCCTTTCCACCTGCCACACACAACCAGCTGAGATGCCTTGCCATTGTATCTGTTAATTCCTGGTTTTTAGCCATCTGAAACCAGGCCAGCTTAGCTCCTCTGTTGAGTTACTTGGATAAAATGGCAAAAATAAAGGCATCTGAGAAAGTACAGGTGTAAAGAGGTATTCTATTGAATTGCTTTCCCCTGGAAGATCCATGGAAATCCTCCAGCCCATGTACCATAGAGGGTCATCTAGGACTCCGTGGCTCTGAGAAGCAGTCACTGTCAGCAGGCCTAACACACCAGGGAAGTTTTGAGCCTTAAAAGTGGAATCTCACATGGAAATATGCAGCAAGTTCACCGATGGCCAGAACTTTCTTCACTGCTTGGAGCCTCCTGGCTCATATTTGCTTCCTCTTCTTCTGAATGCATTTAACACAGCTTCACGCTTTTACTCGTTGTGTTCCCTTGGAAAATGTCCATAAAGACACCAGGAAAAGCTCAGTCAAATATGCTGCAATATAAATGTCCAGTTGCAATGCATATATTATATAGTTTTGTTTTTTTTAAGTAGGATTGAAAACAAAACTGCAGAGCTCAGTTTATTAATATACTGTATCCACACCTACATGTAAATACGTGTCTTTACACATCAGTGTGACATTACACATCCGTGCTCATGGACCCCTGCACATACTACACAAAATTATCTATCACATTAAGACTACACAAGGCTCACAAAGCTTGAAACACTGACAGAAAACAGGAGGGAGCACAGCCAGTTTTGATGGCTTCTGACAATAAATAGTAACCTTTATTTTTCCCTTACATAGCCCAGGCCATACTTCACATCTATGGGCAAGCCCTGCTATAGCTAATGGAAATATATCCATTAACAACATCAGTTTATTCTCCTTTCATTTCAGGGTTCTAAAAAGCAAAATAAAATATGAAATAAAGCAGGCTTTATGCTAAGGGAAATGAAATTTTTAATTTGAATGCCTTGATCAGGAAAGAATAATTTGCCCCATGTTTTGGGGTCATTAGTGTGGGAGATAGTGCAGTGCAGTCCAGCAGAGTCTAAGTTTAGCAGTGATATTTCTCATAGAGCATGAAGATAATTAGTCCCTCTGAAAATTCCTTCTCAATCCCTTGTGGATTTCTTTCTGAAAAACCTCAGAAAGTCAATACAGAAGTTCCTTTTAATGCAATGCATCTCTAGTTAACTCTTTATTTTTCAGTGTAGGGCCAGGACAAGTGTGCCAGTCTAGAAGGTTGTTCACAATTGTTACACTTATAAATACACACACTTTTCTGGACTTCAGTATTGCAGCCATTAAAAAGGAAAAAAAAAAAGGGGTGGGGGTGCTTTCCTGCTTTGATTTTCTATTGCTAAAGCCAATGCTGAAGAAAAGAGGGTGTGTAAGAACCCCAGGATTTGCACCTTCAGGCACAGGCTGCAGGCACCACAAGCACATGAACACTGCTGATAAATACACCTGGATTTCAGTGGATCCTCAGGGAAACCAACAGCTCCACTCCCAAAAAGTGAATGGTTGTACACCAGAGTCCTGTTCTCTGCTGTTTCCTTCAATTATGGTTCTTCCCTTCCCTGTTCTCCTTCTGTCCTGCCCTGCTGCCCGTGTCCATTGCTTACTTCTGCCACCTCAAAGGCTTTTGGAGAACAAACATTGTGGAGACTTTTCTGCCAAGGGCAGCCCAGACCAGGAGTTACAACCCTGCTGTAAACTCAGTCCCTCACACTGATTTCCTCAGCACTGACACGTTTTCCCTTCAATTGAGCAGCTGCAAAAAATTACAGGCTCTGAAATCTCTGTGTATTGTTCCCTCTGTGAGTGCTAGGGGTCTGTTGGAGCCAAGTTCCCTTCCATATGTGTAAACTGCTCTCCCCGGGAGTACTCCTGCTAACTCTGCTCTAACCAGCCACTGCCAGATTATTTCTAGGCATTAAAAAGATTTTCTTCAACCAAACACATTTAGGATTTTCTAATAGCAATTTAAACCTAATCTGAGAATGTCTGGAAGTGGAAAATGACTTCTACATGCTGAGGATAGTGTCCCATTACCAGTAATTTATTGTCTTTAAGAGCATCACTGGAACATTTATTGACACAACAAAACACAGACATTTCTGGTTTATTGTAAAATCTCATTGTGCTCAGCCATTTGTGACTAAGCACAGCAGTGCAATTTATACTCCCAGGCAGGGCTTCCTATTTTTCCAAGTGTGCTTAGACTCATATGAAGGTTGTATGGTCCAAGGGACAAAAAAAAAATAATCTCCTGTTGAAAACCAGTGTAAAACCACAAGCACTGTTGGTGGAAGAAAATCAATTAAGATCTTTAGAAAGGAATTTGTTTGAAGAAATTTACTGCAACATTTCTAGTTGTGTGTGATGGTATCTAAGAGATTATGACTGGTTTGTGGAAGCAAAGGTCTCAGTCATTTTCAATTGTAAACTGTGCTTTTCTGTGTTAAGAATTCAACAAGCTCATGTAAGAGCTTTTTGTCTCTTCATTGACTCTAGAACAGATATTTCAGAGAAATGTAATTTCTAATTAAAAGTTACACAAAAGAGAACTCTTCAAAAAGCTGGGTTTTTTTTTAATACTTAAATATTTATAATTATTGCCAAGACATTTTAGATCCAGCCCTGCAAAGTCACATCTTGAACTCAGGGATTGTTCATGCGGGCAACTGTTAGGTCTGTCAGAGTACTGGAGTACAAATCTTCTTTGAATTTCATCCATTAGCAGTGGCTGAGGGGGCAAGCCCATGGATGGTTCTGGGTGCCTGAGGAGATCCTGAGTGAGTCACACATGGCTGAGAGGTACATCCCAGGTACATCCCTGAAATGCACCCCACATTTCACTGACATTCTGCTGCATTATTCAGAACAATCCCAGAACTGAATTTTGCAAGGATTCTGAACTGTTCAATGTCAAATTTTAACCTTCAGATATTTTAGAGGCTCTCGTGCATTTTTATTTTGAATATATTTATTTCTCGGTACATTTCACCGATCAATTTGACCTCTACCACCTACCAAAAGAAAATCCCATCGACTTCTTAGGTTTGTCTGGGATTGCTCCTACTTGAAGATGTAGGTAGGTGGCAGAAACCTCTTCTTCTGTCTTCCCATCTTTCCTGTAACACCAGGATATTTCATATAAGGCCTTGTTCTGTAAAACTAGTGTGATTTTCTCCAGACCAGGCAGTTAACATTTCTCATTGACTGCACTTATATCTAACATATTGCATAAAGGTCTGAAGAGATTTCATTTATGCCAGCAATATAAATAAGGCCATACAAAACCTTTTTGTCCCCCAGCTGATCTAGTATCTTTGTTCCTGCATTACAGTTGTTTGTTTTCTTGCGAGATCTGAATGTTTCTTTGTGCTCTTATCCCATAATTATTTCATTAGGACCCATGAGGCTGCTGCATCAGCACAGCACATTCAGCCCAGGTGTTGCTAAAATTATAATCTATGGGAAGCAATCACAGTATTCAGCAGCCTGCAGGTCACACCTGCTCGGGGTGGCTGGCTTGCTTTCCATTATGAATTTTCCACAGGGTTTATTCCAGGGTAATACATTTAAGTCTGGCAGGCAATTCGAAGGTTTTAGAGTGGATTCACTTTTCATGATGCATGGGATTTGCACTTAAATGTTAATTAAGTAAGGCAACTTTTTGAAGCCCCTTTCACTGATGATTGTGTATTTGAGGGACTCTACTGTGACATCATAATTGTTTAAAATGGCAGATGAACCTTATTTTATTTTATTGGCACTTAAATTGCCCTTTAAAAAGACAAAGTTACAGCTTGGTTTGACACTCTTAAAGCCAGCTGCACTAAAACTGTGTTAAAGAATGACTACAAAAGTATTCCCAGGGTGAGTGGGTTGTGCACCATTACCTGAATAACTGATCTTAGACACACACATCCCTTTGTGTACATATTTCTGTAAATACAAACTCATACTGCATCTTATTGCTGAAGATTTTTCTTAATAAAAGGAGTTCACAGTTTGTGCCTGGAGGGGACAGAGTTTTCTTGCAGAGCCACCTAGAAGACACCAGTTTCAAAAGACATGTAAGCAGTCAATATAAACACAATTCACAGGCAATGACTGAATTCCTCTGAGCTCCAGGGATAAGAAGGATTTTTTTTGTCAGAGGCTTTTTAGTTTCAGACAGACTTCTGAAGAAAATAATTAGGTTTGTAAAACTGAGACCAGCATTTCTTCCCATTGATCACGGAGCTAAGAGTGGCCTCAGGGCTGTGCTCACTCCAAAAGGAAAACCAGCTTGGAAAGAACAGATACAACAAGGTGTTATTTAGCCTAGTTGTTTTCCAGCTTTTAATGTGCTTGGCAGAGCCTCTTTTCTTGTCAGATGAAACATGTCAGAGCCAGATCTGTCCATCACTAACCTGTGGTCAGTAATACCAGAGTGCTCAGACAGAGCCTGCCATGGAAATGCTAAAAATAGCTTCCCTGGCCATCTTGCAGCATGATGGCTCTCCTGGACAGCTCGTGAGGACAGACACATTAAATCCTCAGCCCATGCAGCTCTTGGAAATGTTTGCTCTCAGGAATGAAAAATACTCTGGGTGCAAAAAGCCAGCAGAGAAATGATGACGTTTTGGGGTGAGGGATGGAAGGGCACTGCCTCTCCTTTCTCTCCTATCTCCTGGTCCTTGAGGTTAAATTTTCAAGCAAGTCCAAAAGCTGAGGATATACCTGGCATACAGGAAACCATTGCCACTGATGGAGCATTCATGGTGTTTATTCTGTCACTACTTTAGCTACCATGTATATATGTAGACAAATATTTTCCATCTATGCCTAAATGCTCTTCTCATGCTATAACACATTTAAGAGTCCCAGGTGATGTGTTTTCTTCAGGGGTTTAGATAGGGCTAGGGTTAAGTGGTGTTTTTCTACTCAAGCTATTCCCCAAGTCCAGAATTGTCAAATGCTTTTTTCTAATGTGGATAGCAAAATAGTTAAAAAACCTAATTTTAGAGACATTTTACTGTGGAACACAATTTCCTAAATTTGAAATGCACTGAAAATTTCAGACCTTCATAGAAACCCTCACAATATTGTATTTTTTGATTTGTTTTCAGTGTGAATTTTACAAAGCAAACCTGAAGAAATACAGTCTCAGACTGCTACTACTATTTTGGGTCAAGATTATATGTGAACAATATTTTAAAATAAGTGCCCTAACTTGAAAAACTTTACTTTTTAACAGGTTAAATTATGTAGTGCAAATAGATAGCCTATGCCATTATGTATAGAAGTCCAGGATTTTGTCCATGACACGTATACACATATATGGTCTTCCAAAATCATCACAACAAAGAATCACCTATTTATGTTCTCTTCCACCACAGCTTTCCTACATCTGTAAGAACCTCCTGCACAGTTTCTTGGTGGATGGGGAAGTGTCTGCCCTGTATTTTGACATTAAAATGAATGTTGTTGTTTCTATTCAAAGGGGAACAAGTGATATTTTACTCCTTTCTAGCAGAGACACAGGAGCTGCTCAATCTCTCTTCTTCTCCCACACCCCCCTTCTCCACCCTGAGCCTTTCCAGCTTTAAAAATTACCCCCTCAGAGCATGTCAGACCTGGTTATCACACACACAGCTGTTCAGCCAAATAAATGTTTAGCATTATTGATAAATTGGTCAGCGATTCTCTTAAAAGAAAAATTTCTCCTTTTTTCCTCTCTCCTCTGAACATTACATGCCATAGTGAGTAGTCGTATATATAGAAATACACATTCACTCATACCCTTTCTGTAGGTTATAATTTCTGCAGATTAAAATATAATTCACCCCCTCTGTGCCTGGAGGAGATGCATTATTCAGTGGAACTAACTACCACACACTCTCACTGCAGAGTAATTAGCAGCATGACTGTTGGGCACAGAGGGGGAAAAAAAGTCTGGAAAGAGCTGCAAAGGATGAAAAAGCTGGCTAAGTGTATTACTTGCTATTAGTAAAACATAAGCTGCCAGGTATGCCTTCCAATTTAAATTGTAAGAATTATTTATAGTAGGAATTTTCCCCAGCAGCAATAACTGCAAATGATTAATTCATACAGAAAGCTAAGTTAATTATGAAGTATTGCAAATGAAAACTCCAAGCACTAAAAATAAATGTAAATCTTAAAAAGAGACAGCTTTAAAGGGGATTAATTTTCCCAAAGAAGCCTTCAAGGTAGTGCATTTCTCAGACTGGATTGTGAGAACCAGGAGTGTTTTTCTTTAAATTTCAACATTTAAGGAACCTGTAGGCAAATGAGCAAAATTCCACTTCTCCCCGGTGCTTGCAATGGAATCATAGAATGCTTTTGGTTGGGAAGGGTCTTAAAGACCAGCCATGGGCAGAGACTCCATCCACTTGAACAGATTGCTCCAAGCCCCATCCAACCTGGCCTTGAACACTCCCAGGGATGGGAAGTATTTATGAGTACTGAAAAATTTTATTTCTAAATAAATATATGCTTTTGGAACTAATTTCAGAGTTTATTTATTTTAAAATTTTCTTATTAGAAGTTTATTTCATATTAATTTCTTATTAAAATTAATAAAGTGATCACATTATCAAGTATGGGTCTAATAAGCATGTGTATAGTTAAAGAAATCAAAGCAAATAAAAAGTAGAGACTTAGCAAAAGAGATGGAGCTGACCAGCATTTTTCAAAGCATGAAAGCATTTTTGGGCATTTTTTCTTCCCTGTTCTGTTGAAAGCTAAAATAACAACAAGAAGAAACAACTCCCTGGCTTTTCTTCACTCTTTTTTGACCAAACTGAATTTAAAAATTACAGAATAGTAAAAACTTAAAATCATCAATAGCTGATTTGGCTGTGGTCCTATTCCTTTTCTGCTTGTTCTTCAGTAGATACAGACTGGTTAAAGACAAATGGGTATTAGTGAAGGAATCATTTTTTGCCTGAATGCAGGCAAACCTGGCAGGCTCTGCCCTGCTCCCTGCCTGGGGGAAACCACAATTCCATCAGCTGGATTGGTAAAGCAGAAGTATCCATGTACCAACAGCATCCTGACATGCAAATGAATGTTTTTGAGTGCTCTTCTGTCTATCCCTGCTAATAGCACAGGCATGATTCTGCATTTATATTTCAGCATTATTTATCAAACAATCAATTCGCTGAAGGCAAGGGAAACCAGGACAGTAGGAAAGGGGAGTGGTGTAAAACACCAGCAAAGTGAGCAGATATTGTCAGGGTGTTGCAGCACCACAGCAAGAGAGGGATGAGGAGGAGAAATGTGCCAGAAGAAAGGACTGAGAGAGGAGGCAGGAGGAAAGGAAAGTGCTCCCCGTCATGTCATTGATGCCAAGAGATAGAAACAAATTGCTTCTACAGTCATGTCCCTCTTTAGGAATGATTAGAAAAACATCTTATTCCACTCCACATCTGCTTTTTGACAGGTGACAAAACAACAGCATTGCTGTTGATTCACTCTCCTGTGAACTGTTGGGAATAAAAAATACCCAGGCCCACATTTTCCTGGTAAAATATTGCTATTGACATTCCACTGACGTGCATTCCATATTAATGCTGCTTCTGCTGCTGACCAGAGCTCATGCTCCCCCCCACTACTGCAATCCATGCAAGCTGTCATCTAAATAATGTCATTTTTGAATACGTGCCTTCAGTATCTGACACTCGAAAGATGAAGAATTTCTCCTCAGTTCAGTCCAGTCGATTGTATTTTTCTATTTTCTCTGAATATGGAAGTCCTGTTTTAGAAATTCAGCTTCAAATGTGAATGTGTCCAACTCCTGAAGCTGCTGGTTAAAAGTTTAACAACCTCAAAACAATTATAAGCCATCATTCAAGAATCAATAGCCTATTCATAGCTTTTACTTGACATGTGCTGGCATAGTAGGTTCTATATCGAAATAATACATGGTGGACATGTCAAACAAAATCAAAGCTACCTGAATGCAAACAAAAGAGGGCTGAGCTGCCAGCAGATCCTCTCCCACTTTTCAATCTTTTTTGAAAAGTCTGTGTATAGCAAATAACTCACTGTCCTGAAAATTTACTCCCATTCCCAAGACCTGTTAAACTTCACCCCAGAGATGGGTTAAGACCTAAGAGAGCAATTTAGACCATAAACATTTATCTCCTACTATAACTGACATTGGCAAAATTCCAGTGTAAATGTATTTTGTTCTCAGTCTGGGTGTTTACAGCACGGAAAGGCTGCTGCCACAGAGGTACCAGCAGAAGTTTGAGCACTTTTCTAAGAAACCTGTATCAGCAGTGAAATCACATCACACCGAAGACGGAAACCACTAAATGGATTAAAATGCACTGCAGGCAATGTAGCTACAGAAATAAATGACCTGCGTAGTGATGATGTCATTATCTTCAGCATGACATTTGGATCTGGGGCTACTGAGCTCCTGAAGAGACTTCCCTCCCATTCCGTGGGTTTTTCCAAAAGTGGAGCTCTGTGAAGCAAAGAACACTTCACAAAGTTCAGTATTTGGTGACTAGAAGAAAGTAGTGTGTTATGTGATATGAAAGACAAGAGTTTTACAAAAGTGGAAGCCTCTGTGAGAATGTGTTTCTTGGCCAGTTCAATGTGGTTAACCTCTTTTTTAATATAAATTGAGAAGAAATTGATAAGGTTGAGTCAAACACTTGGAATGCCGTGAAGAGAAGAGAAAAAAAATGAGGGGAGACCTCATTGTGGTCTCTTCTAACAACCTCATGAGGGGAGGCTGAGGGGCAAATACTGATCTCTGCCCTCTCATCATCAGTCAAAGGACTCAAGGAAAGGCATGAAGCTGAGTTAGGGGAGGTTTAGGCTGGATATCAGGAGGAAGTTGGGCACTCAAGATCCCCAGGACAGCACCGAGGCTGCCTGAGTTCAAGAAATGTTTGGACAATGCTCTCAGGTACATGGTGGGATTCTTGGGGTGTCCTGCACAGGGCTGGGAGTTGGACTCGATGATCCTGGTGGGTCCCTTCCAATATTCTACGAGATTTCTGATTTTAGGCAGTTGATCCGTGTGGCTCATTGATGTGCTCCGGTGTCTGAGCAGCGACTTTTCCCCGCCCTGCCCCTGTTTCGGCACATCCCGCTGGGCACAGAGGGTCGCTGTCACACAGAGGTTCTGGCACATCCCGCTGGGCACACAGAGGTTCTGGCGCGGCCCCGCAGACCCGCCCCGGCTGTCCCGGAGCATCCCTGCCAGGGGTGGGGGACAGAGAGAGGAGGGCAGAGGAGGGCAGAGGAGGGGAGTCCCCCCCTCGCCCCGCGCCGCTGGCCAGCGCCCCCGGGCTCCCACGGGGACCAGAGGTGCCGCCCCTCTGTTCTGCTCTCCTCTCCTCCTCCTCCGCTCCTCCTCTCCCCGCTCCTGCCGTGCCTGGCAGCGAGCGGCCGGCCGGGGACGCGCCGGGAGCGCAGCGCGGAGCGCGGCTGCAGCAGCGCGGCTGCCGCCCGTGTCCCCGCCCGTGTCCCCGCCGGTCCCCGCCCGTGTCCCCGCCGGTCCCCGCCGGTCCCCGGGCGCCGCCGGCCTCCGTGTGTCCGCGGCCGGGCCGGAGCATGGCTTGGGGCGAGCTCGGGCTGCTCCGCTGGCTGCGGGAGAGCCGCCAGTCCCGCAAACTCATCCTGCTCATCGTCTTCATCGCCCTGCTGCTGGACAACATGCTGCTCACCGTGGTCGGTAGGTAAAATGGGCTTGGGCTTGTTTCCCTCCCCCGGTTTCTGACAGGAATCATCTCCCGCGGCAGATGTGCTCCCTGATTGCCTGATTAATGCTCTCAAACCCAACATTTTCAAACACTGATTAATTTTGGTTTTAACCATGAATTATATTCCAGGCATTGCAAACGCGCCGCCGTGGACATCAAAGTCTTCCTTTATTTCCATGCTAATTGCAAGATAAGAAATCGTATAAAAAGGTCTTAATAACTCTTTTTTTTTCTCTTTTCCTTTCCCCCCACCTCCCTTTTTCCTGCTAAACGCCACTAATACTTCATAGAATGACAGATAACAGTATTTTTAGCTCATCACCGTTTTTTCTCCTGTGGTCGTGCAACTGAAACCACAGGCTAGATAACATTGGAGATGCCTGTTTCCTTGTGATAGCTTCTGTTTCCCCCACATTGGTCTTAAAATGATAGGTTAATGAGAAAACTATCTAAGTCACTTTTAAGAAAAGCACTTCCATGAGTTAGTTTAATAAAATAATACAAGTTTTGATCAAAGTCTAAGATCCAACTTTTAATGGCTTCAGTGGCACAGTGCCAAGATTCAGAAATCTACTCAGATAAAAAAATTGAATATTTTTTACCGGTGTACTTAGAACCCTCATATTCAAATGTTTATATAAATTGAAAGAAAATGGTCCAGAGAAACCAGTGGCTCAGAGATGTGCACACAAACACACATGAATGCACATGGCTCCTCTGGAAGTGACTCAGTCTGTGCAGAGACAGCTCTCAGGTGATGCTTCAGACTCAGCTTCTGAATCCGACTCTGGAATTTCTTGAAGGGGTTGAAAGTTGATGCCACAAGGTAGATCTTAGTTAAAAAAAAATCTATTTTTTGCAAGTTGATTTTGGATTTTTTTTTTTTACATTAATATACTTCCCTATAAAATTAGTAATATTTAATTGCTTGTTTAGTAATAGGCATGCTAGAAGCCCTAGCAATTATTATAGTTTGCAGACTTGAGAGGCTGGGCTTTTTCAGGATGCAATGCAAGATGGGAAGGGGTGATTCTGTCACTTGCATTAAAATGAATGAACCTGACATCTGTTTTTACAAACTCTGAAATCCTAATGCCTGAGATACATATTAATGCAATTAAACTGCAGCCAAGATCCTAAAACATGTAAACATGGCTGCTTTTGGATGATCTTTTCAATGTAAATTTTAAAATAATGAGACATGCAAATATCAACGTATTAGTTCTGATTCCTTGATATAGGTTTGTTATCCTTTTTTCCTTCTTATGGCTGCTACCTATCAATATTTTGGTGGTTTATTTTAGAATTTTTTATTGTATTTTTTATATTTTTGTTTAATAATCATTCCAATGCTCTTCTCATTATTCATGCTTTCACAGCCTAATAAAAGGACTTGTGCAGCCATGTGCAACAAAGAGCCTTCAGAAATGGGTTTTGATACTTCTAATATTTTGCTTAATGATGTACGTATAGAAAACCTTATAGAAATCTTATGAAAACTGGCAAAAAATAAAGAATAATGTAAACGAACTTTTTGTTTTAAACTGCACTTCTGAGTTATGGGTGTGTTTTTTCCCATGAGCAAATTTCTCGTTCAATTCTGTGTTTCTGAGTGTGCTCTGTAGGAAAGCCTTGTATTTCCTGATCAATGGCAAAGCAAGGAAGACAACTTGGTGACTCCATTTACAAATAACCTGATAGTAAGATGCCAATGTATTCTATTTGTTTTTCCAGTGCCAATAATTCCCAGTTACCTTTACAGCATCGAACATGAGAAAAATGCCACAGAAATCCAGACTACTAAACCTAACCTACCCTCAGCAACGATGGACAATTTTCAGAGCATCTTTTCCTACTACGACAATTCCACGATGGTCACTGGAAACGAGTCTGACAAGACACAGCCCGGAGAGCTGCATCAGCCCCAGACAGAACAAATGGTTGTCAGTGTGACTCCTTCCCCCTCTGACTGCCCCAAGGATGACAAGGAGCTGCTGAATGAAAACGTCCGAGTTGGTCTCTTGTTTGCTTCAAAAGCAACAGTGCAGCTGATGACCAACCCCTTCATAGGGCCTCTGACAAACAGGTACGTGTTGCTGCTGCACCATCACTGAGGATTTCACACTAGTGTTTTAGCCCAGATTAGTACTTCAAACAGATTGTTCTTAACTCTCTTTTGGCCCTGGATTACTGCCTTCTTGCTTTTTCTGGAGGAATGTTTTAGTGAAGTACATTTGGTGAATACTTCTAAACACTTACACCCTTTCCAAAGTAGCTGCACATCAGCCTTCAGTATCACACACTTCTCCTCCAGCTCCTGAGACCTTGGGATTTTATAGAAACCTTTGCTGAGGTGATGTTGAAATATCTCCCATATAGTTATAGGAGGCCAAAAGACACTGCAATGTAGTATTCACAAAGATTGTGAGTTGTCAATATTCCTGTGACACCCACATTAGGCAAAGGTGGTATTGAAACTGTAGGCAGGGTTCAGATCCCTTCCCTGCTCTCACTGAGATGAGCAGCTCTTGGTGTGTGGTGCTTTGGAGCTGTCTGAGGTGAGAATCAGTGGGAAATTTGTGTGGACTTCAGTGAAAAGTGAAAAAATGTCCAATTTGCTGATGCCAGGTCCATCACTAGGTTCAGTGGGTTCCATGTTCCCATCAGTACATGACTCTGCCCAGCCTTCTAATTGCTCCCTCTAAATTCTTGCAAATATATGATGCCTTGAACCAGATATGATTAAATGGGACTTTACAGAGAATTTATTTGAGCCAGGATCAAGCTTATAAACAGCGACATCAATGACTTAAAGCCCCTCTCCAAATCCAGGTACTGATGATGTTTACATGAAGATTAAAAAGTATATATAATATCATTTAAATTTTTGATGTTAATAGCTAATTGGATTTCATTGTTAGCATTGTGTATAACTGCTCCCCACAGAAGCAGCTTCAGTCCTCCCAAACAGACTATGAGATCAATCTCTGCAGGAAATAAACTCCAAACTGTATTTAGTTGGGTCACTGATCTGCATATTTCTTATGTAAGCTGTTTTCATAGAGAATTATTCTTTTCAGAAAATAATATGCAACAGAAATTTGTACTTGTAGAACACTTTTGTTTAAGTAGTCAATGTCCATTATAGATGACAATATTTAAAACAACCAACACATTCCAGTGCCAGATATTTCAGATTGTGAAGCCAAAACTACCTTGTTTAGGTTTTACAGTATATATATATATATTTTCTGAGTGTTTCCTTTCAATCTAATAAAAAGTACCCAGCTGAGGGCTGAGCAGCATTTGGACTCAGTGTTATGTATTCAAAGCCTGTGTTTGATCTGTGGAACTGATCTAAACACAAAAGCTTTAAATGAGAGACAGTTTCATTTCTCTCTCATTTCCCCTTATCACCAGTACCTATCACCTACACAGATATAAGTATGCCACCACAAAATTACTTTTGCACAAATATTGCTGCAAGCTTAGAAGGATTTTTCTTACCTGTATTGTTTAGTGAGGATATCATAGCTCCTCTGCAGGTAAAATAACATAACGTCAAATAATGTTTTTATAATAGATCTTTAGATGTGCTTCTAGATTTTTCTAACTGCCTAAATTGTTGCCCTATTGATATTTGCTCTTTTTCTGTTAGCACCACCATTTCCAGAGCCTGCCAAGCCAGGAGAAAGGTGTGTGGTCACAGCTGTCCCCTGGAGCCAGCCCCTGGGAGGTGCATGATGCATCCCTGGGTCCGGCAATGAGGCAGGAGATGTTCCTACAGGAATCTCCCTTTCCTGTTAGGGGCAGGGTTGGCACCACACCAGTGAGAGCTTTAGTGCTGGGAGCTGAGGTTTCCTCCTGGAAACATCCTACAGGATTTTGCCTGGGGCAGGGTGTGTGACTGCAGGCACAGGGGCACGTTTGCTCACGTGCCCAGTGAGTGTGAGAAGGAAAAACAAGGAGCACGTCACCCCGTCATCCCACATGACAAACTCTTCCCTCACACAGCTGAAGTGAGTGCCTCAATGGCAAAGTGGCCCTAAATTAGATTTAGGGTTCACTGGTTTTCTTTCATGCATTATTTGTATCTTGGTACTGGTATCGGCCTTTCTTCTGAGAAAAGTTTAGTGGGAAATATCAGTTAACACATTTATCAACTAACTGTAGAAGTTACTGAATATCCTCCCCCTCTTAAGCTGACGATTTCTAATAACAATGTATTTGATCAGCTAAAATTTGTGATTGTATAAATCAAACAGAAAATATTTGAGTTGTCAGTTGAAAGACTCCTCCTTACCACTTGTAAGATGTTTGGTTACTGTTATGCTTTTTGCCTTTATTACTTCTACAAAATTCCAGCAAAATATCAAAGCTTAAAGAGAAATGGTTGCTTGTTTCAAGATCAGTGTGCACAGTTGGTTAAGATGCCCACTAAGTTTCTTTTTGAAATGAGTAGCACACTGTGTACAGTGTTTTTTATTTTTCAATCAAATATAGTTGTTCAAGAGTAGTTTAGAATTTTAGTGAAGTGCTGGTGCCACCAGGCACTGGCTTCAAGTCCTTGAGTTTGTACAGCCAGCAACAGGATGTTCTACTCATGAGTCTGTGCAAATAATCACTATTTTCACTATTTTTTAGGTTTTCTGAAAGTTTTGGAGGCCTGTTTTCCCTTCTTTTACAATTACTGAAGGTGTAGATTTTCAAAAACAAATTTCAGAATTGTTTCATTCAAAGAGTATGTTCTGAAAAAACACTTCTTATTTAAAGCCCAGCTCTTTTCATGGAACACCAGACACACCTGGCTCAGAGAACAGGTTTGCAATTCCTGAAACAATACAAGTTCCCTCTGCCCTAACAAAGTCCTAGCAGAGCAAACACCAGTGGTGGCTTTGCCACTCGAAGTCAACAGCACACTTCCCACCGTGGCACAGCTTCAGGGCAGAGCTGACAAGGTTTTGTGGGTCAGAAGTGCATTATGCTTTTCCTGGTGAAATTTGTTAGAAACTGCACAGGAAAAGCACAGCATTTGACACAGGACTCTTTGTGAGGAGATGCACTGGCAGGGGGGGAGTGAGGGCTCTGCCTAAAGCTGTCCTGTGAAGAGAGTGGGCAAAAGGCTGCCCTTTATATCTGACTGGTTATAAAGTTAACTGGTTAATTGATACTTATAACTGACAACTGGTTTATCCAACTGCACTGAACAGGGTGCCCAGGGAAGCTGTGGCTGCCCCATCCCTGGCAGTGCCCAAGGCCAGGTTGGACAGGGCTCTGAGCAACCTGGTCCAGTGGAAGGTGACCCTGCCCATGGCAGGGGGTTGGAAGGAGATGGAGTCTAAGTTCCCTTCCAACCCAAACCATTCTGTGATTCTCTGATTGACTCCACTGCTTTTTTCAAACTCTCACCAAGCTCTGTGCACCAGGCTGTGAGCCCAGCTGTGCCAACAGCTCAACCACCAGAGCCAATCAATGCCTCTGCCATGTGTCCCCTTCTTTTTTTCATTAGTCTGAAAAAATTCATAGTTTTAACTTTGTCCTTATTCATATCAGCCTCAAAAACCATTAAAAAATTATAAGCAATTTTCATCATCACCACAATTTTGACACCGTCCTGGCTGCAGCTTTGAACTCCTTTGCATGAGAGAGAGAGAGAGAGAGAGAGCATCTAGGACCACAACGTGTTTGTGCCCAAGACACACACAAAGGAGGCAGAGGAATAAATAATATTTGTAACTCCATATTTACAGTTCAGTTCCTATGTGAGCTTTCCTTTCAGGTTTTGGCAGGAGATTGAAGTGACCTGTTCTGCAGGTCACTCTGTCCCTCTGCTTTCCCTGTGCTCCAGCACGGGGGTGGGAGAGCAGGGACCACACGCCCTGTCCCTGCTGACCCTGCATGTTCTTTTTTAACTCCACAAATATTGAATGGTTCATTGGTTCAGAACCTCAAGGGACATTTTCTTGCCATAAATCCTCCCCAGTCCTCACTGCCAGTGAAGGAGAGAGCCAGAGTGCCACTCAGGACAGAGCTAGCAAGGGGTGCTCACAGGGGTACCATGGAGCTGTGGATTTGGAATCAGTGGATTTGCAGCACTGTAATTGATAATTAGGCTCTAATAATCCACAGCTGCTCACCTGGCCAATGTAACCTTTATTGTGCTGCTGCACAGAACCAACAATCTGTTGTCTTGTTCTGGAGTAGTCTTGTTAATGAGTGTGTATCATTTCCTGAGAGCCCTACAGTCTGGACCCACAGTGACTGAAATGGAGTTCATTTGGGCATTCTCCATCAGTGGCAGCCTTTCCTTTCCCTCCTTCCACTAGTGACTCAGACTCTTCCAGAGATCAGAAATACTCTAATAAACACTTTTAGTTGCAAGTAGCCTTGGTGAGACATGCTGGACTCTGCTTCAGAATTGCTTGGAGGGTTTTGAAAGGAGTGCCCAAGAAAATTATATGTTTGGCCAAAGTAACAAGGAAAAATAAGACAGGCTGTAACATTCTTTGATGTTGCTTACATGCAGAGGAACAAAGTGCAGAAGTAATTGTGATGGAGGGTGCTATGTTATGGCTGAGGAAAAACTGCATATTCACTGTTTTCACATGGCAAGAACATGAATGGCCCAGGACCAAAGGAGAGAATCACTGAATTGGCTGTTCCAGGTGGTGCCTCTCCTTTTTATGATTATTTCTGTTGTACAGTGCACTAGTTCAGCAAAACCTCCCTGTCTGTGCTCTCTAACACCTGTAGAACAGAGCAGGGAATGCAGCTGCAGATTAGACATTTGTGGCAGCACAACTGCCAACTAATTAGTGCTGCCATTTCAGGAGGAGCAGGGCTTGCTAAGAGGCAGGGTGTGTTGAGATTGCCCAGGAAAGGACAATCTGCATATCTAAGTAAGTGTCAGCTGGATGTGGCCAAGACTGTCCCCTGGGAAAGCCCAGCCACAGCTTCTAGAGGTTCAGGTATCCCATGCAGGAGCAGCACTCCAGAAGTGTGCATCTCCACATTGTGGGGGATGCTCTGGGCAATATTTTCCTTCCAGGGTATTATAAGGACTTGTTTAACTCCCACCTCTGCTATGTGTCACTTTCCACCTTGCTGTGGCCCTGTTTGTCCAAGGAAAAGGGAGAATAATATCTGCAACTACAAAAATTAAGAACAATGCTTGAACAGTATTACACTGAGCATCAGAAGTGACTTCCAAAATGCTTGTTTTCTTCCTGCCTTCAACCACCAGAAAGTTCCCAGGTGTAGGAAGCCTATTGGGAGGGTTGAAATCTCCTTTATTTAGTATGATAGCACTGCTCTGTGTTTAACTTGTGAATGTTTATGGGAGATCTCACAGCTCATGTCTCTTACGTAATGATGGAAATGTGAATGTGGGAGCCAATTTGGATGGCATTTCTCTTCATGCAAACAACTGAGTACTATTTGAATGTACTTGTAGCAGAAGCAAATTGCTCTCACAGGCCCTGTGTCAAGTCTATGAATTGCTGGATTTCTGTACTGAAAGCAGAATTCTCCCTCACAGTGTCCATCCTAGATACGTTTGGGATGGCCTTGACAGACCCAGCCCTGGTTTACTTTGCAGTGGGAAAAGGCATAAGGACATTCACCTTCTGCTTTCACACCCCAGAAAAATCTGATAATGCCCACCACCAGCAGTATCCATACCTGCAGGGTTTGTTTTTTTTTTTTTGTCTGTACTCCTATCAGTGCTTTCTGTAATTGAAAAACTCAAAGTCAAAGCAATTATGATCAAACTGTCTGTGGCCTGTTCTACCTGGGCCCACTGGGAAGGGAAGTGCTCCCTTCAGCTCTGAGGCAGGTAAGAAGGTGGCAAGAGGTAATTTTTTATTTCCTCATGTACATAGAAACACCAGTGGAGACCAGCAACCCATTGTGTATTACACACACAGCAAGGGAAAGGCTGGCTTAGAAAAAATCATTCACTTTAAATAAAGCAGACAAAAAAAGTATTGCCCTTTTATATATCATGTGTGAAGGTGCTGGGAGATTAAAGTTATTGTCCTAAGGCCAAAGGAGAAGTTTGTGATAGGGATTTAATTTGCTTTGGAGACACCAGTTCAGGTAAGTAGCACGTGAGTAACCAGTCTCTGCTGGATATTTACAACACCCACTTACAGATTTCAACTAGGAGAATCTGTGCACTGTGTTTTTATCATATTTTAATGCAGTGATTATTTAAGGCAAAATACCACGTGAAAGCTCAATTTGTTTCATTCACAAGAATGAGACAAGCAACAAACATTGAGCTCTGCACTCTAGGGAGTTTTCCATTATCAAAGGTCCTTGATTGTATAAAAATATTAATACAAAACCAAAGCTCAGAATAATTATTTTGGTTTGCCTATGTCATGATTACTGTTATCAAATGGGCCATTTTTGACCTTTCCATTACTTGATTGACATGCTTTAGCCAATGCTGCCCATTTAAATGCACAACACTGTCAAATCATTGGAAACTGAAATCCTTTAAAGTACTCCTCTGAAAAGCATAATCCATTGTTGAAGAATTTGGCCATTAAATAATGCCCTGGTAAATACATTTGAGATGCACAATCCTACAAAAAATGAAGCTGTGAACAAAGTGTGCTGCATAGAATATGCACACTGTCTTCAGAGCTACCTAGGTTTTAACTCTGGGGTAGATTTTTAATTGTGTGAAAAATAATATATTGTGATTTTTTTTTTTGGTTGAATTTCCCATTTTATCTGCTCAAAAATTGTAATTGCTTCCCAGCCAGGAAGTTCTTTATTTCCTGGAAACTTGAAAATACTTGGAGCAACCAGGCATTTCCATAGGCTGTTTAGAGTCCTAATGGAGAAATGGGCTGCTGAAGAAAGCTTTGATCAGCTCCATTTCTACTCCTAAAGCCATGGAAAGCAAAAGTATTATTCTCAGGCTCTTTGGGACTCTTCCAGTGCTCCTGAGGCAAAACTCCCAGAAAAGCTGATGACAAATTTTTCCAGTAAAAAAGCCATTGGCTTGACTATGTCTCATTATAATCATTGTCTCATGAGGATGGAAACAGATGAGCATTGAAACATGACTGGGATATTTCGAAGTTCAGCACACTCAGGGAAATCTTCCCTTGGCATATCTTTGGCAACCTCATGGAGGCCCACAGGTGTTTTATTGGGAACAAGTAAGGCAGAATCAGAACAGGGCAATCAGGGCAATCAGGAGAAGGATTTTTTCCAGGGATTTCAGATGCAAAGTCTGCTGTGTCAGATGAAAAGAAATTTGTAATGTGGACAAGTATGTCCATGTGGTCCACAATAAGTAGTTCAAAACCTGCCAAGAAACTACAGGTTGGGTTTGTGTGGCGTGTGAACTTGTGTAAGACTAACTCGAAACCTCAGCTGGACAACCTCAGAAGTGTGAATATTCATTTTGTTTTCCAGAATAGGCTACCAGATTCCACTGTTTGCTGGCTTCTGCATCATGTTTGTTTCAACAATCAGTAAGTGTCCACATCTTACTTGGTCTGGCCCAGGCACAACTTTTAAATAAATGGTCCATAATAATTCTCACTAGGAATTCTTCTTGTTGATGTATGGGGACTAATTTCCAAGGAAAATTGAAGGGAGTCAGCTCCGTGTTGATGGTGGTACTGATGAGATTGAGCAGGAGCTCCCTTGGGAACGTGCTCTGAGGAATCACAGCCCTTCACCCCACCTCAGCAGGGCTCTTCCTTAGCTGAAGCTTTCAGGTTTTTCTGCTCTGCAGCAGTGCTCAGATGGTTTAAACAGCCATGGGAGAGCTGTCTTGCAGGGCCCTGAACAAGCAGATATCATGGGGGTTCATCAGAAGGACTGTGAGGCTGCAGTGGCTCGTGAGTGGAGTATGAGTCAACAGGACCACAGTGTTGCTAAACATCGCTGCGGGATGTGCAAACAGGAGCACAGCCTGCAAGTCAGCTGAGATAATTTGCCTGCTCTAATGGCATTGATAAGGCTTCAGCTGCTGTTTAATGTTTGGTTTTGGCCTGACATTTAAAGCTGTGGCTCAGACAGAAAGAGTACAGAGAACATCAAGGTTCGTTAGAAGCCTGTGAGGATCAGTGAGAGAACATTTTTGCCTCAGAAGGCAGATGCAAGATGTATTAGAGCCTATGACAATAAAAGGAAGGGGACAAACAGTTTTCCATGTCCACTGTGCATAAAAGAAAGAATAATGAGAGGTTTCCCAGAGGAGATGTGGATGGCACGTCTCTGGAAGTGCTCAAGGCCAGGTTGGACAGGGCTTGGAGCAACCTGGTCTAGTGGAAAGTGTCCCTGGCCATGGCAGGGGATTGAGCCAGGTGGTCTTTAAGGTCTCTTCTAACCCAAAACATTCCGTGATTCTATGATCCTAAAACTGTATCATCAAGGAGACTGAAGTACTAGAGAGGATGACCTGGTCTCAGAGCCACTGACAACTCTGTGTTTTAGGAAAATGTTAGATAAATTCTGGTTGGGATGTAGATAAGAGCAGTGAGCCTAATTCATAGCAGAGGAGAGAACTGCTGATCTGCTGAAATCCCTTTTTCCTCTATTTTTCTTGGTTGTTATGTGTCCACACGGTAGGGATTTTTGTAAAACGTGGTAAAAAGCCCCAAGAGGCACAATCCCACAGGGCAGGTGGGAGGAGTGCATGTGGATCCCATGTTTAGATGGTGCATAACACCTTCCTGCAGCTGTAACCTGCCCAGCAAAATTCCTTAGGTGGCAAACAGATGGGAGCTGAGAAAAAAAGCTTTATAAACTCACTGTAGATTTAATGACACTGACAACAACATGGGCTCTACAAGCAGAGATGTGGCTGGGTTTCTGAGAAACTCCTGTTTCCCAGTGTTGTGGGTGGGGTGTTTAGCCAAGGCTGAGTGCAGCATCCAGGGGTTCTGTCCCAAAAGGCAGGGAGTGGCTGAGGGTGAAGCCTGGGGTTAAATCTCTCAGGGAAAGAAAGAGTGACACAGAAACTGGTGCAGATTCTCTGCTACTGGGAGGAGAAGGAACTCGCAGAAGGTTTTGAATGGGGGGATCTGGCTTCCCTGCACCTTCAGCCAGCTGTGCTCCACACATCTGCCACGGGGCTGGCAGCCCCAGGGGAAAACCTCTCTCCACCCACTCATTACTGGAGGGAGCACTGGTGAGTATGTTACAGCCTGCCTTCCCCAAGTGCCTGGGGCTCCAGACTGGGCTGCCCTAAATGAAGCAGCGTGGAGAGGCGAGGCTGGAAAGAAAAGTCTTATTACTCCTCTTGTGTGCAGCTGAACCAGAGCAGATGTAATCAAATCCTGAGTAATTAGTTAAAACTGCCTGGGCTCTTGCATTCTGTGTTACCTGGAGGCTTAGACACCTGAGAGCAATTCAACACTGACATATCTAAATGCAATAAGAGAAAATAATGCAGTTAGCATTGAAAGTGGCACAAGTCACTGTAAACACTTGACTAAATGGTAGGAAGTTTTTGTGATAGTTTCAAGAAATCTAACTTTTTAACCTAGTTAGAGTTAACCTAATTTTAAAAATTACGTCTGTTTTTTTTTTTTTCTTTTCTGCAGTGTTTGCCTTCTCTGGAAGTTATGCACTACTATTTATTGCCAGGTCTCTACAAGGAGTGGGTTCCTCATGTTCTTCTGTGGCAGGTAAGAGATGATAGAAGAAAATGCAGATCACTTTCAGTCATTTTTTAAATTGAATTTTGTCAGCATTCAATAATTAATACAAAAATATTCAATTGGATCAATTTCATTTTTTTTCTGTCTCTTTCATATGAAGTAGCTCAAAAGCAAATATTTTTTAAGATTTCCTTGGTATTTGGGTTGCAGTAAGGTAGAGCACTAAATGAACTGTGCTCTCCCTGGGATTTCTGCACCTGTGTCTTCAACATTTTAAATTCATTTTTAGCCATTTTAAAGGTCACTGGAAACTTATGTTGGTACTTATTACAGTTAGAACAGCAGCTCTGTCTGTTACAGAAATTTTGTTATAAAATGTTGTTTTCAAGGGCTTACCATGCTGGCTGCCAGTTTAGGCTCAGCATATCTGTACCACAGTTCCAAAAAAAGTGTCTCATTTTCAAATGAGTTGGTAAAATGGAGTATGGGTTTTCAGCCCAAATTATTTGAGCATTCTTGAGGCTGAGGCTGGAGAAAATATGTTTTGTTCATGCTGAATATTTCTATCTTGGAAAAATTTCCTGCAACGGCAGGAACTGACATCAGTTAAGGTTGCAAGTCAAGCTTTCCCAAGGAAAGACATGCCAGAATCAAAATTATTGTTCAGCTGTAACTCAGCCCCTGTGCAAGGGGGCACCTTGAGCTACGCGCTCTTAGGTGAGCACAAGACTTTGTTTTTTTCTCAGCCAATGTACACAAAAGACCAGAAAAGGCCAAGGGACCATCTAGTCCACCCCTTCCTGAAGGCAGGATCAACTTAATATCTGTCATTCCTCATGCACACTTGACAGGCATGACCTCAGAAGCCTCCAGACCTGCCCTCAGCATCCAGCTCGGTGCTTGGGTACCTTTACGGTCAGGAAGGTTTTTTCCTGATGTCTCATCTAAAGGCTCTTTACTGCCATGTGAACTTACTTCTGCTTCCCATCCTTCAGAGAGCACAAAGAACAGTTTCCTTTCTTTATCTTCCTGGCTCTCTTTGATATTGCAAAACTGTTATCACCTCTCACATCGGGTTTTTCCTCTCTGGTTTTAAATTGGAAGTCCTGCAATTGTCCCTCACAGGTATTATTCTGAGCCCTTGTTCACCCTGGTTGCCATTCTCTGCATGGTCTCCAGGCACCCCCAGATTTCTCCCTGTGCTGCACCAGAACCAGACCCAGCTCTGGGAAGAAGCTCTGACTCCTTACAGGGCCACCAGCAGTGAGAGTCTCATTTCATCTCATCTCGTCACAGGCAAAGGAAGTTTTGTGTGCCATTGCTGGCAATCAGTCACTCCTCTGCACTTGTGTGTGCAATCATTCCTATCTCTGTGTAGAACTTTGTGTTATTGTCTTTGCATTGCCCCCTCCTTCTTTTTTTCCAGAATATTTCCCCAAATCCCACATTAATTGTCAGTTCTAATGCAGCTCTCTAACAGCTCTCCAGCTGTTCATGCAAACAATTTGATGTCATCCACTCTTTTCAATAAACATGGCAATCCACACAGGACCTCTGCTCTTTTGATGATGGATGGTATTTACTGAATGATCAACCATGCAATGTACTGTTTTCCTTCTCTGTGTAGCTGTGGACCTTATTTACTGAGTCCTATGTAAATCTTGATTTGAAAACAGAATTATTAATTTCTATGAGGACTCTTCTGCAGCATTTACGTCTACAGTGTCTGAGTGCTCCACAAAAGGACAAGCAAATTAGGCTTCATGTTTCCTTTGGTGAAACGAAGGTTCATAATCAAGTGCAGGAATAAGGCATGTGAAGATAAAGGTCAAAAGAATCCTTTAATTTTTTGATGCTGAACTTGAAATACTCATTTACGAAGCAATCAGCTCTGCATAATACCTCATGCCCAGAGCACTGTCCACAATTGCAGCTAAGTGGTCACCAGACCTTTGTGCACTCCAAGTATAAGTAAATGATGGTGAATACTTGTCAAAAGCTTTATTTCTGCTCATTGGAAAGCATCATCTGAAAGCTCTGTGACAAAGAGATGAAAAAAGCATCTAACAAATAAGGCCATCACTAAATTACCTGACTAATACTGCACAGTAGAACATGATCTTGGAGACCATGGACGTTGCCAAAACCATTTTTGCTTGGAACTTAATTCTATGTGAAGGGACTATAAATATATATATAGACACAAAAATACTTTGTCATTTCCGTATAATGTTTAGTAGGTGGGGCAAATGATGACCTTAAACTTTAGCACACAGATGCCTAATTTCGTGCTGTGCTTTTTTCTTTTCTTTGTCTCCCTTGTTTTGTTGTTTTTTTGTTTTTTTTGGTTTTTTTTTTAATTGTAGGGATGGGTTTGCTTGCCACTGTTTATACGGATGATGAAGAGAGAGGCAACGCAATGGGAATTGCACTTGGAGGCCTGGCTATGGGAGTATTAGGTCAGTGAGTTGGAGGCTCTGCTGGCAAAAGAAACCATCCCCCAGCCACCCCAAAGCATGTTCTTGGGACCTCTGGAAGCAGCAGAAGGGTCTCATTGGCTGTAATGGTGTGGAGTCTCCAGACTGGGTTCACAGTGCATGTGGAGAACAGCTTTTCCCACAGCAGACAGTCCCTGTGTGGACACACGTGTCAAGCAGCGATCTCCGAGATGTTTGGGTTTTGTTTACGTGGCAGAGTGTTTTGGGGAGTGAAGAATATGGTTATTGCCATGATCCATGGTGTTTGTGGGGATTTTCAAACTGGGTTTTTGGTCGCTGTATGCCAGTAGCAGGGTGCCGGAACGCTCGCAGGGCTTTGTTCAGAGTCAGAGCCTTCCCAACTGTGTCCTTGTCCTTCCTTGGCAGTGGGCCCCCCTTTTGGGAGTGTCATGTATGAGTTTGTGGGGAAGAGCTCTCCGTTCCTGGTGCTGGCAGCGCTGGCTCTGTTCGATGGAGGTCAGTAGATACCCTGAGTCAGTGTCACCCTGGGGCACGTCCCTTTCCTGTGCCTGCCGTCCACCCCCCTTCCTGGAGGAGTCTTACAGCATGGATTTCTTTCCACAGCTGTTCAGTTACTTGTTCTGCAGCCCTCCAGAACACAGGCAGAAGTGAGTATTAAGGTAAAACACTGCAGGAATGGGTGTCACCTTGCCTTTCCTAATCCCAAGCTTTTGTTTTGCAGAGCCAGAAGGGGACACCTTTACTGACACTTTTGAAGGACCCGTATATCATTATTGCAGCAGGTACCAGACCTTTTTTTTCCTTCTTTAAACCAGCCATTGATGTCATTCCTGGCCTCTTGGCATGCCTTGGGCTGAGCTGCTTTAACAGCATTGTCATTTGCTGGTTTACTTTAAATAAAGATCTAAGAATGTGTTTGTAATCCAGGATAAATGTACCAATAGAAGCAAATAGGCAGAAAATTTGAAATAAATGTGTCTTTCCAACTGAGAGGCCACTAATGACTTGCAGGTGCCTGCTGGGGCAATGAGATGTGGCCAGCAAAGTTCCTGTGAGGCAAGTGACTTGGGCCAAGGCTTTCAGAGTGAGGGATTGCCAGTACATCACAGGCAGGCACAGGCAACAGCACTGAACTTTGTTTCTCTTTGAAGAGGGAGTGAGTTTGGTCTCTTGAGCATCAATTGTATTTCAGAAAAGGTCTGGGTGGAATGGTGAATGCTGTTTGGGATTATACGTATCGCTTTTCTAATGAGCCTTTCTCTCTCAAGAGAAGTTTGTCTTTTTGCACTGCACATTGTTGAATGAATATTCTGAGGTCTGTAATTAGACCTGGCCCTTTCTAATGTTGATAAAATACCTGGAAACAGAAAATTATTTTCACAGTTCTGTTTCTTCATCCTAGCTTGCTTGTCCAACAGAGCAATTCCTCCAGGCATTTCTGGACGTTTTCTGTTTCCTGCTGATTTTAGGAATTATCATAACCTTAACTCTGTGACTTGGTCAAGCTGTGACTTAAGTTATACAAATCCTTTTGCTTGAGAAATTCTTGGAGCATGGAAAAACCACTGAATAGAAGTATTTGAGGGAAAAGTATAGCAAAGACAGTACCTGTCATAAGAGATCAGATTTGTCATTCAGCTGATTCAGTAACTTCTCTTACAGAAGTTAAGCATATAAAGTATGAGAAAGTCCCTCCCATGGATTATCAGTGGGATTAAGGGGAGCACCTGGGGTCTCTGCCTCCCAGGACAGAGGCTGCCCAGTGCTGTGACAGTACAGATGATGCTGATGTTCTCTAACCTCAGCCTCTTCTCCTTGCTTTATTGCCCTTGCAGACCAAATTTGGTTTTGTCAGAGCTGAATGCCAAATGCCCTGGTTTGTGTCAGAGCTGAATGCTTCACGGTCTGTGCCATCAGTATCCACCAGATAGGCAGAAGAAATGTCACTGACATGTTTTGTCACTGCTGGTGGGAGCTCAGGGAGTGCAATCAGTGTCATTCTTGAAGCCAAACCTGGCTGACAGGGGTCACAGGGAAATCAGTGCTACTGCCTGACAAAGTTTCATGGACAGACAAGTTAGTTTAAACAATCAGATTCAAGAAGCAGAGTGAGACAGACACCATCATGAGCACACAGGTCCTTGAGAAGGTGTGGGACAGCTTTTCACTGGGTGCCTGCTCTTTCACAGGAAAATGCCAGTGATGCCTATGGCACTCTGCCAAAAGCTGAGAGGGCTCTTGGCTGTGGAGATGGGATTCAGCTGTAAGGCTGCAATTTCACACCTTCTGGCCAACACAGGACGTGTTCAAGGAAGAAAAGATGTAGGATTCCTGCCCTTGACACGTGGCACTTTAAAGGAAGGTCAGCTCCATGCAAGACTGAGGAAAAAAAGAATTATTTCTTTTGGGGAAGCTTTGCTGAGGAAGCAGGCTCTTGGACTTTGCCCCGAGATTGCAGAGTACCAGCTCAGGCTCTCACTTTTCTCTTGGGGTAAATTCTGCAGATCTGAAGCACCTTTATCACCATATCCCTGAGTACTTTGGTAAGCTCTGGTGATGCTTCCTGGCCCAAGGAGAAGTAGGTGACACAACCGTGTGCAAGCACAGCTGTTTCTCCTTCCTTTGTGAGGTGTGTTCAGAATAGAACAAATCCTTTGCTATTTAAGCTGTCTCAGTTAGAATAGTCCTGCTTCCTCTGGCTGCACTGAAATGTTTTTTCCAGCATCAAGGAAGCTGTTTGAGCCTGGCTGCTTTTGGTTTGGAAGAGCCCCAAGGTGTTTAACTGGGGCTCCTTGCAGACACACTCTGGGAGCCTGCACCCGAGTGGAAAGGTTGGCTTTTGTCTTCAGGGCAAAGCTGTGCTGAGCTGTTGCTCCTTGCCCGGGGAAGGGAGTGAGCCAGCTAGCCAGCAAGTTCATTTTAGGAATTGTGGATACACAGTCTAATATATTCTGACAGGTTTGAGCAAAGAATGACATCAGTGCTCATTTGGTTTTGAACCTTATGACGAGGAACTCCTTCCGAGAGAAATAATGTTTCTCTGACCTCTGAAAAATTCAGCTTTTTTTTAAAAAAAAAAAAAAAAGAAAGTAAAATTTGTATAGTAAATGACTGGAAGAGTCTGGAATATTTTCCTGAAATTCAGAGACTGTAAATATCAGGAAGAAAGATGGGAACACAAGTTTGAGGTTGTCACTTCCAGCAGTGACTTCCAAAAGCCATTTTGTAAGGGATTAGCAGAGGGGACAGGTCCTGTTGCCCTGCATTAAGCTTTGAGTGCCTGAGGGTCTTTTGCATAAATGTGAAAGGCATCTTGTATCCAAAGAAATGCCGTGGGGTTTCATAATCCCTCCACTAAAGCTGAAGTGCACCACTGAGGAGAGATGACCATGACACAAACCCACTGGAGCCTGGGTCTGCAGGCACTGGTGTAGGGCAGAGCTGAGCTGGCAGGCAAGACTGAATCAGCACTTCCACCACTTGTTATCCTTTCTGTCTGGGTTATTAAAGGTCCAGGAATTCAAAAGAGATTCATAAGCATTTGAAATTCACAGGGCTGTGCAAGCTCAAAGCCAAACCCATGTTTGCTGCACAGGCTGGCTGAGTGTAGGATCTCAAGAGAAAATTCCCATTTGTGGGGAACAGACATCCCTGGGCTTGTATCTCGGTGTTTTTAGGATCAAAACCTCCACATGCTGTCACGTGATGTAGGCATGATCTCTCAAATGACAGAGGCATAGGGTCAGAGCCTGAGCCTCTTACACAGCAGGGCTCTGGTACTGCCCCAGGAGACCAGGTAAAGACCAAGTGGTTGTAGTTTTAGCTAATCATTTCTACAACAGACCTCATGAACTTTCCAAATGTCATCAAGCTCACTGCAAACTTTCACATTATGAAATAGCTTAACCTTTATTGTAGAATTTCTAGGAGAATAGAAACATATAAAAAGTTGGTGTTCAGTGGTTTTACACTGTGTTCTATTTAATGTTAATCACCATCTGACACATGACAAATAGGGCTGTAAAAAGTGCAATATTTTACGTAAAAGCATCCATTCTTTGCATGATGTTTTGTTTATAGTCAAAAGAAATAATTGCTACTATTTTTTCCCCCTCCCCTTCTTTCTTCAAGGATCAATCTGTTTTGCAAACATGGCTATTGCTATGCTTGAACCAGCTTTACCCATCTGGATGATGGAGACCATGTGCTCAAAAAAATGGCAGCTTGGTAAAGTACAGTATATTGTTTGCATCTCTACATTCTGTCTATTCAGTCTCTGAGTTCTGGTCCTGGTAAAGGTTATTTGCTTTGGGAGGGTATATATATGTTTGGTTTTTTTTAATCTGTAAAGTGTCAGTGTTAAACCTGCACAAGGTATGTAAGAAAAATACTGTGGGGTGATGTTATTGCAATAGAGGCTCCTGTAATGGGCTACACTCCCATTTCAAGGAAAAATAGTTGCAGGCAGCCTCAAGACTGGGGTTGATCCAGCTCCATTGGGAATCCCAGCACTGCTTTGGCAGTGAATGTTGGCCAGAGCAGCTGCAAGGTGCCTGTTGAGTTACAGAGCCAGCCTTGCAGAGCAAAAGCATTTGTTTGGTTTTCTCCCTGTAGGGAATCCCTGCTCAGTTCCTATTTTGGATTGCCCTGGACAGGCAGACACAGAGATCTGCAGCAGGTGCAAAGCATGTTCATGGCAGCACACCCTCCTTCCAGACTGCTCCTGGTGCCATGTGGAAGAAAGGTGGACTTCTGCTTAAAATGTGGCCACAAGGACACCTGGAGCACTTTCCCTTGGAATTGATACATTTGGCATCCTTTAGTGGTTTCTTAATCATCCCTTTCAACAGAAAGCAATGGGGAGCCCCACCTTGGACCTTGTTCTGACTTTCAGCAGGAACAGAGTCCTGGGCAAACCAGTCCATAGCAAACATGGAACATGCCCCATGTATCCATTTGCACTCCAGGGTAAAGCTGGGGCAGTTACTTTCTCTTTGAGGTGAACAAGGGCAGGAAAAAACCACCAGAAAGTGGATTAAATTCTAGTGAGTGACAAATGGTGTGTGAGAGGTCAATGTGAATCTTCTTAAGTGGGGGATGCCCAGCCTTCATCTATCTCTGATTAATGATGTGTTCATGAGGGTATTTTTTAATATCAGTGTATAGGTTGAAAGAAAAAGAAAAATCCTTCTTGAAAATGATGTTCAGCTGATATCCCTGCTCTGTGTTAATGTAGGTGTCCCTACACCCTATAGAAAGCACAAACCTTAGTTCTAATTAATGCAATTGAGATCTAGAGTGGCCACAGATGCAGTTCTCAGTGTACTGCTGAACGTGGCAATAACTTCTAGCCTGTAATGCAGCAGAATGAACAGGCAAACTTAGGCATTTTGAACCTCAAAAAGGAAAAATAAATACTGCCTATCTACCTCTCTCACCAGTTTAATATTACTGGTGCAATAGAAATGAGATTTACAAATCTCTTCATTGAACAGAGGTTACTAGAAGGAAAATATCCATTTTAAAATAGGAGTAATTTAACCCCTTAATGCTACAAGTAATTGACTCAATTTCACTTTGATTTGACAGCATTAATGAAAAAATTTAAGCCTCTTAAATTGTAAATTGAACTTCAGGGTTTTAAGCAAATCATTTTCTTACGCAATTGGAAACCAGCTGTTTAAAGCAGGATCTGAAGAAGGTATAAAGAACCTTGATTTGACCAATGAATATTACTGTGCATAAAGCCTATTTATAAAATTATGGTTCTGCCTCAGTATACCACAGCTTACACACCAACCTGTGCAAGTCTTATTTAACAAGCCTTTGCAGTATTATTTCTCTTTTACAGCTGCCAAAGTCTGCTCTGTGTGACCATTTGGTATAACCAGATAGCTCCAAGCAGTACTGAAGTAGCTGTGGTTACACAGGCTAAAATTAAATCTTTCCCCAGCACCACCACTGTAACCCACAAGGTTTTTAATCACAGGATATTGCTGTGCTAAAAATTACCTCTTGATTTTTTTCTTATGAATATATCAGAGAGATGGGAAGGAAGATGGATAGGCAGGAAATGAGAAAACCTGTGTAGCCCTGGTGAAAGATGAGGAGCATATCCACGTGAAGGCAGTGGTTGGGTTCTGTACCCTGATGCCATGACTGCTTTCTAAATCTCTGGCTGGGTCCTGCCCTGGGACTTCTGTGTAAGGAGAGGATGAACCCTCCAGTACAGACTGGAATAACTGGCTGTTAAACCAGAGATGTCACCAGACCCCAGCATCTGCTCCAGATACAGCCACTGCTGTGGCAGCCTCAGGGGGAGAAGAACATTGCTGGTGCCAACAGTGTGCTTTTCCAAGTGCAGGTGGGAAATGAGAGACAGAATTTACTCAGGTGTCCTCATCTGCAAACTACTGCTGGTTTTTTTAAATTTTATTTTATTTAAACCAATACATGATTTTTTTAAAAAAAATTAATAATACGTTGGCTAAATAATTTTGATACAATTTTCAAAGGTTTTTTACCCTTACATTATTGATACACGCTTGACTTCAGGCTCTGTTTGACCATGTCATGGCACTACAGACTTGCCTGAACAGGAAGCTTCACGGCATTCCCAGCCTTAGAAGGGGACTGTCACTTGCAAAGCCACAGCATTCCTGCTGTCCCCTCCTGCAGAGGGGATTCCCCCACCCCGGGGCACCCTGGGCTGGCTGCATGTGCTGAGCACATGCTCCATAAACCCAGGAGAGCTGCTCTCCTTGACCTATCCCAAAGCTTATTGCAGTCAGATATAAACTGTTTGCTCTTTGTTGTTCTGTCCCCTCTCCCAGGCCAGTTCTTGTGTCTAATGCTGGAAAACTCTTTTCAAAGGCATCACGTTGCTCCTGCATTTCACAGATGATGTCCTTAGATTTCATGGGAAGGCTGCAACAAACCGGATATTTGATTCTTGGGGCTCTATTAGATGTGTCCAGATCAAAATTGCAGTGTCTGGGATTTATTAGTTTCTTCTAACACTTCACTAAAATCCTTGCTGATAAAACATCTCATTCATATTTTTCAGGCGTTGCTTTTCTCCCAGCTAGCATCTCTTATCTCATTGGGACAAATCTTTTTGGGATACTTGCGCACAAAATTGGAAGGTATGCTTAATTGAAAAATACTAATCATCTTCCAGTCTCTTCATGTACCATTTCCAGTGTTTCCCAGAGCAGTTTATTGCTAGTTAATTAATAAAACTTGTCCTATAGGAGAAAAATTGCTTTTTTTTGAAGACGTTGCTACTTTGGCTGTTTAACTCAGCACTTCAGACATGGCTTTGAAACATTCAGGATCAACTCTAATATCTCCTTATCACCCATCTCTGAGTGATGTTTTTTCTTTCATAGGTGGCTTTGTGCTTTGCTCGGGATGCTAATCGTGGGAATAAGTATTTTATGTGTAAGTAGACAATCACACATCTTTTAAATCATGTGAATGTTTGTGTGCTCATCTTCAAATATGCACTTTTCCCATGAGAGCTTTATGACACGATATTAAACAATGCATGGTTAATAGGTTCCAGATCAGAGTTTTGAGTGCTTTCCAATTTCAGTGCTTCAATTATTTTTAGAAATGATGACTCTGAGAGGAGCATGCTGCTCTGTTGAGATGTCACTCAGCAGTTTATAATAGTAAGTGTGTCAGTGGTTTAATGGCACAGTTGTCTGAAATGGCAGCTCAGAACAAGGCTCAAACTCTCAGACCTGTACAAAGTGGGCCATAACTACTTGCAGAATTTATCTCAGAAAAAGAAACTAACCTCATTAGCATGTGCAGCGTGACGTAATTAACTGCCTGAAATTTCCTTTATAGGTACCGTTTGCTAAAAACATTTACGGGCTCATAGCACCAACTTTTGGAGTTGGATTTGCCATAGGTAAGAACATTTGCAATGAGTTCTTACAATCTGTTATTTCTGTAAAAATGCTTTGATATGAAATCACACAGAAAATCAGCTCTGCTGCCGTTCTGATCTAATGGGGGTGAAGCCTGAGCTGTGGCCCAAGCTGGCAGGCAGAGCAAGAAGGATTAAGGGACAGTGCTTAGGGAGTTTGAACCAGGCTGCTTTAGACCAGCTGGACCCCCAAGCCTGTCCAGAACTGCTCCATCGACCTAAACAGATCTTTCAGCCTGTCCATGAATGTCAACATTGTTTTCAGAAATGAAGCCGTGCACTGCCCCAAACCCACAGTCCTCGCTGTAGTGGAAAAGGATTTATATAGACATTTCCACAGGAAAAAGAAAGGCTTAAATTTTTTGTGCATGAAGAGGAATGCCCAATCTCACACACATGCAGGCAGGCTGCAGTGGGGACCCTGCCTTGCTTTACTGTGCTTGGCTGCTCAGAAAATGCCCTGGGGCATCCTCACACGAGGGATGTGTAGTGAGGAGAGAAGCTACAGGCACAAATTCACATCCCAAGTACCTCAGCAGTTTTGTGAGCTGTCTGTGCTGTTTCTTGCCAGAAATGAGGGTGTGTATCAAAAGACATGATAAAAACACTGTAATTTTGATTGACTAGGGGCTTATGCTGTCTTTTAGGCCTTCAGTCAGGGCAAGTTCACACCAGATAACTTTCCCCTAATTACTCGGCAGGTAATGTGAGGTGGGAGCTTTGCTCAGACAGTTGGTAGGAAGTGTGGGTACACCCTAAACTCTCATCTCTCCTGTCCTCTGGCAGGTGCCACCTGTCCACACGTGACCCTAGACACAGCAAAGACCATAAAAAGCAAAGCTAATACTATTTTTACACAAATCTGCTTAGTTACGAACGAGCATCCTTTTAGCTGCTTTTGTATCCCTTCTTAGCACATAGTTCACCAAGACGTTAAAAGAAGGGGAAGAAAAAGGCAGCATTTTCCTGAAATATGTTTTGCAGGGATGGTGGACTCCTCCATGATGCCAATCATGGGCTACCTGGTGGATCTGCGCCACGTGTCAGTCTACGGCAGTGTGTATGCAATAGCTGACGTTGCCTTTTGCATGGGTTTTGCCATAGGTAAGTCCAGCCTTTCCCTGCCTGGAAAGCACAGTGAAGAGAAGGGGAATCTGCTACAATGCCAGGCATGAATCCCAGTGGTACTTGCAGATTTTATGAGAAGAGGTTCTTATTTTCTGCAAGAAATCAGAGCAGGGGGAACTGTGTTTGGCATCTGTTCCCCTCCTCTGCAGCAAAGTTGTGCTCACTTCAGGAGCTGTAAGAGGCTTGAAGGTGTCTGAAGGCACTGAACACAAATGGGATATGCCGAGGAAAGAGGCCTTGGAACATTTAAAACTAACCCCACAGCTGTGTTCCAAGGGCCTGTGAGGGGAATAACTCCCCACTGACCCCCTGCCTCCCTGACAGCATGACACAGATGCCTTCAGGAACATCTCTGATCTCCTCAAGGAATGTGGGGTATGGAGCCAGGAAAGTTTTATGATATAATTACAAACATGTCTTTACATTCCTCAAATCCGTGTGTAAGATGGGGGGTTCTACACAAAATTCCCGTTGTTTAAAGTGACTGCTGCAGATTTTGTGTCTGAGCAATCTCCAGAAAAGGGTTTTTATCTGTACAAGGTCCCTCTGCTGGTGGTGCCATTGCCAAGGCCATTGGATTCCCATGGCTCATGACAATTATAGGAATTGTGGATATCCTCTTTGCTCCCCTGTGCTTTTTCCTTCGAAGTCCACCTGCCAAAGAGGAGAAAATGGTAAGTGTACCTTGGTTTTTTTGTTTTTTTTTTTTGTTTTTTTTTGGTTTTTTTTAGTGATACAAATGATAACTTATATTTGCATCTTTGCCTCTTACTCAAAACAGGACCAACACAGTGTATTTCACCCTCAGGCATTAACTTTGGAATGAACTCTCCCTTCTTTTTATGTCCAAGATGCACAGAGGCAAACCCGTTATTAGTTAGATCTTACAAAGTCACAAATTTGATTTTTATGAAACAGGGTCCTGCAGACATTCCCCTGCAACAGCACACACTGTGGTGGAGTCAGTATAGAATTCATTTCTTTTTTCCTTGAGGAGCCAGAACTCTATTGGCCAATTGACCAAATTATTCCTTGGTGTGCCTCAACCTGGTTTTCTCCCGTGGTCCTCTACAGTATATTTTGAATCATCTTTTTTCCTCCTTCTCCTTCTGTCATACAGTTCACCTATCCCTACAAACTAGTGGTTTCTCCTGTCCAATCTGTACCACAGGGTTTGGTTTTTTTTTTTTAATATAACTTTGCCAAGGAGGTAATGTTCTAGAGCACTCAGTGCTCCCCAGCCACTGTAGGGTGTGTAAGAACAGTGTCACCATCTGTAGGTGTAGCCCACCCAGCACTCCATCCTTGCTCTTCCTGAAAAAGGCAGATCTGGGCCCAAAATGTAGTTGCTCGTTGTTTATTTGGGTGAAAAGAAGCTAATTTTGCATGCTCATGGTCTTATTCTGCAGCGGCACATCTCTGCAAGGTAAGGACAGCACCTGCTGCTTGTGCTGCTCACTTTGTACTGGTAGAAGGTGGAAAATTGAATAATGGTGTATGTGAGGCCAGAGACCTTCTGTTTGGCTCGTGTTTGGACTGCAGAATCCCAGTTAATCCCTTGTCATGACCTTTGCTGACTGCACTGGTTTAGTTTGTTTTGGCTTTCTTACATTAAATAAGGCTGAGGAACAGTAAGGAAAAAAAAAGATCAGCTGCTGTTTCCTGGCAATATAAAATTTATCACGTACTTCCATGGTCCCTGACAGTTTCATTTGTGACATCACAACCCCTGAAGGGACAGCATCTCTCCCCATGGCTCCAACACCTTCCAGCATCTGCCACCTCTAATATACCTTTAAATGCAAAATAGCTCCTGCTCCCAAAGGAGGTCATGACAACAAAATGATGTACCAATTCTTTCAGGTTGGAGGAGAGTCAAAAGGAGGGTCCCAAAATTGTGGTCTTTGCATAATTATTAACCCCCAAAATTAATTACACTCGGCATGAAGAACACTACACAGCTTCTCCAAAACTCATTGGGAAATTTCAACCCAGAGAATTCAGTATTTTATCTGGCCCTGACCACAATTACCACTTCTATCTTGCCGTGGGTGTCAAGGCACAGTATTGGGACCACCACTCATCCTCAGTTTTGCTCTTCTGGATCTCCATGGAAAGAGGGGACAAAAGTAGTAAAAGGGAATTGGCTTGAAGCAGTAAGGACTCCTCTGGACCATTCATCCAGGTTTTAAGAGATGGAAATTCATTATGGGAGGGGTAAACTGCTGTACCTGGAGGGCAGGTAGATGTATTTCAGTAATACCTGGGCTGAAATACTGGAAATAGAAATTTTCCAGAGGTGTCTTTAGCACCAAGATCCCCCCTCACACAGACCTGTGGACCCAATTTACCCTAATTGCAATCAGTTTGGGCTCTGCCTCGAGGGAGGAGAGGTGAATCCCTGAGTGGTGCATGCAGCATGCTGGCTGTGAGGTGGATCAGCCCCAGCCTCAGCTGGATGCTAAGCAGAAATACTCACACTCTGTTTTCTTCCAGGCAATACTCATGGATCACAACTGTCCTGTGAAAACAAAAATGTACACCCAGAACAACATCCAATCCTACCCCATAGGTGAAGAAGAGGAGGAATATGAAAGTGATGAATAACAGAAAAGCCACATAACATATTTAGGTGTACAAAATGCTGTGGTTCATGTGAAACATCTCATCCAGAAATAGGTTTTAGTTGTACTGTACATTTAATAGTGAAATGGTCAGAAAAACCAAAGGTATATTATTTATTGCCCGTGACTATAAAGCAGACTGCAAACCGCCTTACAGGGGGGAAAGAGCTTTTATAGACCATTTGTATGGTGTTACTCTTTGTGTATTTAAATTTACTGAATATTACACTCTATTTTTTATTAAATGTGTAGTATAAATCTGTATAAAATGTGAATTTTAACTATTTGGTTTTTAAAGTCACCTCCTTGACAGTATTTCATTTTATTTGAAGTCATAGGTTACTGTCAAACTTGAGTCTTTCTTATTTAATTGGAAATTTAAAAAAGCAGCCCTCAAAGAAAACCTATCCAATTTGCATCCTTTTAAGTGACACCCTTGTAAGTGCATCAAGAAAGCTGGAATTCAGAGTCTAGACAGCACTATCACTTTTTTCATCAACTTCAGATCATAATAATATATATAAAAAGCTAAATAAGAGGCACAAAACTTCTCTGCCAGTTTAAATAGTGAGTTCTCCTGGAACCACCAACGTTGAGGAAAACATGTTGTTAAACAGTTAAGTGTATTGCTATTATTGGTATTTAACAAAGTTTTAATCAAGCAGTTGTGCAATATGAAGCCCCCCAACCACACACCACCAGGTAAACCAGTTGGTATGAACACGTGCTGTTCCTTTCCCTTTGCAGGGAATGTAACAGCATGAGGATACTTTTTATATTTCTATTTTTTGGATCATTTAACATACTTTATTTTAGTTGCATCTTCAGTGACTGGTTAGGAAAAACTGCAGTATTACAGTGTTTAGTCTTGGCATGTACTGAAAGTGAGATGCTAACTGGAGCAGTTCAAGGGACTCTTTTACATGCATTTACATACACATCTAAAAATTCAATGTACATTTATTTTTTAAAATGAGCTCAAGTATACTCTTCACTTAAAAAAATGGAAGAAACAGCCAGTTTGTTGCCAATCTCTCTTAACATTTAGGGACACAGTCCAATACAGGTGAAGTATTGTATTAGGCAGTCTCTGTCTGCACCTAGAAAAAACAGGACTTGGAAAGAAACCATTTAAAAAACAATCCCAATGTCCTTCTCAACCATGGTGTATCATTTCATTTGTAAAATGAAAATCTTTATGTGCCTTCTCTCATGTAATTGCAGATGTTTTATGTACTACAGCATAGATACTATGTTTACATATAGTTTTGTAAAGCGTATATACTATGGTCAAAAAATATGAAAAATATAGTGGATCAAACTTCCAGTATTGCTCTGTCAATAATTATGCATTCAGAACACATCAAAAATAAAGTTATCTGACAGAAGTTCATGATCTATTGTAATAAAGTGAAAAAAAAGAATTAAAGAAGAATGACACCCCCCCTCATGACTTGCCTTATGCAGTGTGCTTTTCCAAGGTGGGGAAAGCTGTCAGCTGGCTCAGCTGGTGGGACAGCATTTCTCAGAGCTCCTCCAGAAACCAAGACTGTCCTATGATGAATTCTTCACTGCCACCAAGTAAGTAATAATTGTGCAGATCAGTGACTGTTTACACTAGGCTCAGATTTTACTGTGATTTGCACACTTGAAACTTTGCCCCAAGAGATGTTATTCTGCTTAACTTCACTGAAGTCTTTTGGTCAACATCAAATTGTTAATCTGATCAAATTTGAGACTGAAATACCAATGCACAAACTCTAAATTATTACAGGACGTGCTCATCTTTTTGCCAGCTGATCAACCAGACTATTTCTTGATAATACATCATTCAAACATAGCAACTGACATTTTTTAAAAGCACAGAAAGGCTTTCTTCATGGCTTGGTTTTGTATTTTTGAGCACATCAAAACTAAGGAGGAGTTTGAATTAATCTGCAACATGAGTATGAGGAGGAGACCCAAGGAGAGAGAAATGGATCACATTCCTCTTCTGCAGCTGGAGCCAGGTCTCTGCTGGGCCTGAGGGAGCAGCATCTTCCCATGATTTGCTGAGCAGAGCAATGCAGGGCAGTGGCTGCCCTTCTCTTGCTCCACTCCTGCTCCCCCAAAAGAGGAAGATAAATTAAAATCCACACACACTCATGTTTGTAATCTCTGTGCCACCATTCTCCCCACTCCCAAATAAAAGCAGTTGTTTTGGATTTTTTGAGTAATGAGTAACCAAACCTTCTTTGGTGACAGGAAGAAATTTTACTCAGAAAATACACAAAAATCCCCCTTCTGTCCTGGAAAAATGTGGATTTTTCCTATTTTGTATATTTTGATCTGTGTCAATTCAGGTGTGATAAAGACATTTTATTCATTTCCTCCCACTACTTATTCCTCCTCTGCAGCTGTAAACTTCCACAGATGCTTTATTTCAAATTTCTCAGCCCAAATAATCCAGTTATCAGTAGTTTTATATAATGCAAGATGTGTTTCTCCCCTGAAGATCCTTCCTTTAAGTGGTAGCTTTAGATGATAAGCTACTGCAATAGAAGTGTTTAAAAAACATTGACACAATGCAAGAAAGTTGGTAATTTAGCAAAACTATTTTATTAAAGCTTATTCTCATGATAAAATAATAGCCAACAAAATCATATTAGGCAGGTCTTCTGCAAATGTGTGTAGCTGCCACCTATTCAGATATCATTAAGTCAAGATATTCTTGTTTTCTGTGGTATTCTTTATTTTCAGCTATTTACAGTTAAGCATGAAGCAAAGATTACATCAGGAATGTAGTATTACAATTTCCCCCTCGAGATTGACTGCTTATTGTAAATAATGCCAGATAGGAATTCATGTTTTCCTTCTTATCACTAAAATACAACTATTTTGCCCTTTTCCCATTCAGTATATTTAAAAATATTGCACTACATTTAATTTACCTCTTACAATCATCATCATTAGCAACACTATGCGAGGAAAACGATATCCAGCTTTTCTTACCCACTGTGTTACAGGAGTCAATTTAAAACCATGAATGTGTTTTTGAAATCAGTATTTGCATTGTTTTCACAGCTCCTTCATGTGCACCAGGGCTTAAATGAAGCACTTGGATATATTTGAAAACCTCTGTAGTAGTCTGTAAGAGCAAACACTGATGGGATTGAAAGCAGATCACCACCAATGGTAAGCCGCTGAGAAAATGGAGTGGGGAAGTCTTAATATGCATCTCAAGCAAGTATAGGTTAAATAACTTTTAGACAAGAAGGGAAGCTAATTTTGTGTGATTATTTGCTGAAGCTTAATTTCAGAAGTGTGTCACATGCCTGTTTTAGCATGGATAGTGTTTTCCATACATCAACTAAGTAGAATCAACAGCCCAGAACTCACTAAAAAGTGCAAGTAGTTGCATGACTGGCAGTAACCATTTTGCTTAGAAGCACAAGCACGCTGTTCCATGGTGAAAACCACTGCTTCTTAATTTTGCCCATCATGAACTAAACCAAGAAGCAAATTTAAAGGAGAGGTACATTATAGATGACCTCAAAAACGGAAGGAGTTATTTTACCATCTCAAACTCCACTCCCACAAAGGCTTTTTTTTTTCTACTGCCAGCAATACCAGTGATGATACGAGTACCTAGCACAGTACCTAAAATAAAGATGATATTTTATACAAAATTTCTATACACAGATGTAACAAAGACGTGTCTACAGGAAATAAATAAGACTGATGGCCTTAGCCAGGTGATGCTAAGATCCACAGTTTACACATAGCACAAGACCAGACAGTTCTTTTCAAAAGCAGCTGGCTGAATTTCTCCCTCATCTCTACTGGACTCACAAACTGACTCAAATAAAACATGTTATATACACTATAGGACATTTTGCTGACAAAGGTGATCCTTATGCTCAGACTCTATCTTCTGTCTGAGAAGCTGAATGCAACTTACCACTCTATGATTACTCAAAAGTGTTGAGAGAACATTAGTTACTTTGTATTTTGCACCTTAAGCTTTCCAAAATGATAGTCTGCAGCAAAATATTAATTTCTTTATATTACTTACACCATCATTACATGCTTTTTCACAGAAGGCAATGAAACCTCCAACTCTTGTGAAGAACAACTTTCCTTTATCAGGCTATCAGATAACACAACATCACAAACATATGATTTTGTTCTGGAAGGCAACGAGCCTCTTACCTTGAAAATATTCCCAATTAAATTATTATGAGATACCAGTTTATACTTCGATATCTAACAATAGTCCAAAGTTCTAAGGAAGATTTTTTTTTTTAGCATAGCATTACTATATTTTGTGTTAAATACAAACTACAAAAAGTTCCTGTATTTAACAAAAACATGGAAAACAAACGATATGCAACGCTAACTTCAGTAAGTATTAATAACAGACAAAATGAAAGACCTTTTGTTTGCTTTCATGATATGTTTGGCAAAAAATACACAACTACCTAGAAGACATACAATAAAACTGATCAACACTTTAAAGCCTGGCCCCTCGGTGACTTCTGTGTCAGTCATCAGCTTAGGCATGCAACAAGCTTATAATGTTTTCATCTTACAATGGAAACTAAACATTTTGAAAACCCTGCCTGTTAATCCATTGAAAACACTAGCTTAAAAAAAAAGTAATACAGAGAGGGGAAGTGGGGTCAAGTAACACATTAAGGAAACCCACACACATTGAGGTGAAATGGTAAGGTTACATAATTAGAAAAAAATAAAAATAAGTTATTAAAAATAAATTTCCAATAAAGTGTAGTTTTAACCAGCTAGTTTAACAAAATGATGGTGCCGTAGCTGGAGAAGAACCACTATTAGCAATTAACTGTGGAGAAGCAGGACACGCACATTATACCAGTGTTTTAATTTAATTTGTGTGTGTTTGGAGTTAAGTGCAAAGTATTCTTTTAGTCCATTCCTTCAAAGACTAAATATGTAAATATCAGTCTACTGATTGAGGTGTATCAACTGGTTCTTCTGATATGATGTTCAGTGTTGGAGCCTCTGTCAGACTGCCATCTTTGCTATCCACTTCTTCTGCTATACTGGGTTCCTCGAAATCTTTAGTAATTTTTTTGGATTGCCTCTCTAAGAACATGTTCTCCAGGGACTCTAGATCCTCAATGCCTGCCCTGTAGTGGATCATCAGCAGCGTGAGGGCCTGCAGTCTCTCACCCGACTTAGCCAGTGCAGCAGAAATCAGGGCTTTCTTCCTCGCCTCGGTTGTCTCTTTTTCTTCCTTAACGAGCAAATTATTGTTTTCCAGCTCTTGGTCTATTTCATTCTGCAGCTTATCCAACATAAACTCCAATTTCTGGAAACGCTCCTCTGTGGGCAAACTTCTGTAGAGGTCACGCCCGATTTCTTTAACAGCAATGAAGACACTGTCATCGAGGCCGCCCTCCTTGCGGACCAGCTTGATGCCGGTGCCCGCGGCGCGCTTGGAGGGGCTGCTCGGCCCGCTGAGCTCGGTGTCGCTGCTCTCGTTGTCAGACGTGTTCGGGGTGTGCTTTGGCGACGGCTCGGCCACGTCCGGGCCCTGCTCGGCCAGGCGGGTTTTGGGCACCTGCCGGAGGTTCAGCAGGCGGGTGCTCGTGTTGATGATATGCCTGGTCAGACCTGTAGTTCTGTTAGCAGACTTGGCCTCGGAATCAACCCGAGAGGAAGCGGCTGCAGGAGCCTCCTGTCCCTCCGCTCTGCTGCTGCCCACAGTTCGATCGAGCCGCTTTTCAGCTCCTACACAAAAGGGCATCTCAGTTAAACATTTTTCTTGACATTTTTTATGGCAAACGTAAGCACAGAGCATGCACTGTGAAGCTGCTTTAGTCCATACTTTCTTTTTGCAGTAATCACACCAAGTTGGATTCTGAAACTGAGTATCTTGAAAGTTATGCTTGTTGTCTGTGAGAACTTGTCCCAAGAAAGGATCCTCTTTCTGGAGGGCACAAGCTTCTTCTTCCAAGTGACCCTCCCTCTCTTTCTCCAGAAGTATGCTTGAATCATCCATTTCACTTTCTTTTAAATATTTGAATTGTAAAGTTACATCACCATAACAAAATTTTTCATTGAAACCTTTATGGGTTGTCAAACTCCGCAACGCTGTTCTGGTGACTGCTGCTTTAGGTGTAGGAGCATGCAGTTGAAATTTTCTAACAAATTCCATCGAGGATGTAGCTAGACAATCTAAAGCAATTTCTTCAAGTTTTATGCTTGCATATCCTAAGCAGATAAAACCACCTGCTTTGAAAGGGTCTCTGCACCACAGTGCAACATTAAGGTACTTATGGTATTTTTCTACTTCAAATAGACAGGAGGATGTTCTCGTCATTGGCCATCGGCCCTGACGGATTTTATAAGGAATTTCTGGTGACTCCCATGTTCGATGATCATCGCTATCTTTGCAACTACGTGCATTTTCTGTAGGTCCATCTTTTAAAGTATCTTGCTTTGGTGCTGTTACTACTTTTGATACTGCTGGGTCTTCTATCTGATCACTAATTTTAATTACCTTCTCTGTAGATTTTTCTCCGTTATTTGCAGGTGGAGGTGGCCTCTCTGGTTTCTCAGAACATACACCTCCAGTTTCTAACACATTTTGGCTATCACTAGTAGACAAAGTAGGCTTAATTTGTGGCCTAGGTGGCACAGGAGGCTTAGTACTAGATCCTTGTGACTGTTTACCCAACGGCTGTGATGCATCTGAAATCTCAACAGTTTTAGGTGTTGCCACTTTAGCCCCATCTTTTTGTTGCGTTTTTGATGCTGCCTGATAATTTCCTAAATGCAGTTTTCGATTCAGGATGGGTGATATAGTTCCAAGAGGTTTAGCAGCAGCAAGAATTACTACCGACCGTTTGGGACTCGGAGATGTTGGCAGATCTTCTTTTTGGTCAGGTGCATCACAAGCTAAGTCCTCAAATTCTGAATCAAAATCTCTGCTATCAGCATCAGCTGCTAAACTATTCTGGTCATCTTCTGCCTGTGCCAAGAAAGCTGTGTCCTCCAATTGTCCAAATCCATCCTGCAGTGCTGAGCCATGCTGATTATACCCAACAGGCCTTTCATAAAAGACTAAAACTCTGTCCCCAGCTTGTCTAATAAGCTTCAACACTTGGACAGTTGATGTGATTTTAACACCTATTAAAAAAAAAGACAAACATTATTTAGTTCTAATTATCGTAATAATCTAAGTGACCAAAAATAGTCAACAAACACATTGTTGCTCAGTAACAAAGGAAGTCAATTATGACAGAAGAGCTTAATTGAAATATAACAGATGGATTCTCTCCATTTTATTCACATAAATATGGAGCTGGAAAAAATAATTACATAAATACTCCAGTTTGCTGCTCGCAATAATACTCTAATCTTACATACTAATGTTGATTTGATATGGAAACAGTTTTAACCTTGCTCTTACTCTAAGTTTGGACTTCTCAGCAATAGACATTTAACAAAAGACTCAAAAAAGATGGGTATCTTTAAACACAGTTATAACTATAACAGAAGCAGGCTAAAATGAAAATAGTTCCAATATGTTAATGAAATATGGGCATAATGCTACATTAACAGTATGCCTGGAGTGGGCTGAACCATCTTCCTGAGCAGAATTTTTAGAGCCATTTGATGTATCTCCAAATTACATGCAAGCCAAAATATCTTAATGAGCGCACAGTCCAAACACAGCCATGCAGGGGATCACATAAAAATGACTTTTCCTTTGTTCTAAAGCAATCATCAGTTACCTGTTCAAAGGAACTGAACACCCTTTTAAATTACTGGAGTATTGCAATGGGGATTTATTTAGGCTGTACCTAAGCAAAAGAACTCATTGTAGATTTTAAGCTCTGGTCTGTAAAACCTCTGTAAAAGGTTAAACTTCCTGCTAGCCCAGTCACATTAATGTTTTGGCTCCGATTTGTATTGTTTTGTTTTGTTGTTTGTTTGTTCTGTTTTTAATGTTGTTACCAAATGTTTACTCAAGCTTCTTTTGCCTTTTACCTAAGAAGGAGTAAATAAATATGCAAGAAAATAAATCAAGCAAACAAAGACCTTAAGTGACCATAAATCCATAAATGTTAGCTTTTGAGTGCCAAGCACAACTGTAGTTATTAAGAAAGGGAGATTAGCTGAACTGCATACACGACAGGACGACCCTTATTGTGAAAGCAGACATATCACTCACTGCCAATGGCCAGCAGCCTGTCTCCTCTCTGTAGATCAGCAGCTGCAGCAGGTGAGTTTGGAGTCACAGTTTCGATGACAACGTGCCCTGCATCCTCCTCCTTGGACTGCACAAGGCGCAGCGTGAGCCCGACGCTTTGCAGATTCCCTTTCACAAGTTCTGCCTGCAGAGAAAGAAGTCAAAAGTATCTCAGTAAAGCTGACTGCAAGGATTCATGGCTACTAACAATAATTTAAATAAAAATTAAATAACATTATACAATTTTGATATTAAAAACAAATTATTATTTTAAAAACTCATTAGGACATCCATTGACTTCACCTAATTGATTGTCTGCCAACTAAGTTTACACCTTTGGAGATATTCACAAAAAGTCCCAGCCCTAAATAAAATACTACTATTAAACACAAGCTCATTATTCATTTTATTAGGAACACTGTACCATCAATCTAGGTATCACTTTGAATGTAGCCCATTTGTGTTATAAAGCCTAACACTGTGAGCTCTCCAGTAGTCTGTGCAAAAGGGTGTTTGGAGTGACAAAACTGTTATGTTTTTTTATACACATCGCTTAAGTATATTTAGAACAAATCTCAATTAACAATAGCCTAAAAAGTTTCTTCAAAGAGGCAAACCCTTTCCTCATACTTACCCTGCAAAATAAATAAAATCTAAATTTTAACTCAAATAACCTCAAATATATTTAAAGAAAAAAAAAACAAAACCAGAAAAAATGACAACTGAGGGGCAAGCTCTGTAGCTGACTTTCATATGACAGACCTAGGTAGCGATCAATTATTTACAGACCTCAGTGTCTGAGATCTTTGGCAACTTTTTTCTTAATAAAAGCAGTCCTTAATGAATTTAACAATAACATTTTTTCCCCTAAAGCACATTCCTTTTAGACTATTTCAAATGACTGTTTACCATCATTCCATCAACATATATTCTATTTGAAAGGAGAACTCATATGTTTTAGCTTCAAGAATAGAAATTTAATTTGCTTTTTTGATTCCCAAGAAGAGAGAAGCAGACAGTGTAGAAACCTCCACAGGAAATTTTGTATTTGGTTTCAATTTACTGAGTTCAGGTATACAGCCTTCTCCTCCGGCCTTCTGCATTTACTTTGTTGCTATTTAATTGTGGATGTTTGAACTGTCTGGAGTTGAGCCTCCTCTTTGGAGGATGTGCTCATTTACACAGTTTGTGCAATGGCTTTCCACAGATGGAAGTGAATTACTTAGCTCAGTCCATGGCTCTCTTCTTGGCTGCATGGCTGTCACTCCTTTCCTATAATCTTAATAGCACTGCATCTTTTTTTTTTATTGTAGTTCAGTTCTTTATAGAAATAAAAATGCTGTGCTGCTTGGCAGCTTGCTATAGAACAGCACTGAGTTTGAAGAAGCAGACTTGTATTAGCTTTCTAAGCTTTGTCACTATTTTCTGCATTTCCCACAGGCACCTACTCTTTTTTCTCAAACTTTTATTGTTAATACCCAGTAATGTATGTAACAATAACAAGACCAATAGAAGCTTAATTGCAGTTCAGAGACTTAAAAGTTATTCCAGAATGAAACAAGTAAATAGTTGCCTACAGAAACAACCCTGATGGAGTTTTCCGGTTGATTTTTGTTCATTTGTTTGTTTAAATGCCATCCTCATTTACACCAAAACTACTGTTACATAATTAAATTTTAAAAAATTAAATAATAAACTACTAAGTGTTAAGAAACAAAGAAGTATTAGAAATGTCTGTGGAAAAAGACAAACTTTTTTTTTCTAAAGAGATTTGCTCTTCTGCTTTAGTCATTTATATGCAAGATAGCTTTAAGCTAGCAATTCACAAATGTTGCAATGTGCTGTATGGAAACAACATGAACAATTACTGCAATTTCAAACAACACTAATTGAATATTTTAACTGTCAAAAACATAAATGACATGAATTTGCTTTGGCAGCACTCAAAGCTGCAACAAAAACAACATCCAAAGATCACAATAATATAACTGCACATTCTTATCAAACAATGAGGAAACCATTATTTCTTGAGCTTTGCTCTGAGTCCAAGTACTCAAATCTCAGTTTTCCTATGATGGTTCCTTTGTAAGTCTTGCTCTAAGTGATTAAGCTCAAAAAAATATTTCCAAATCATTGCGTTTGAATAGAAGAGGAACTATCATAATGAAGATCAGGAAGTAAACTCACATTTAAGGAATGCTGACAAACATGAAAATTACAAAGGGCTGAAAAACAAATTATAACCACTTTTCCCCCTAGTTTCTGTTAGTGCACTGAAGTAGAAGGCTGTTTAGTGAGAGAATTCCAGGAAAGAAACAGATGCTCAGAACAGTGAAGGGAAAAAAAAACAAACAACAACCCAACAAAAACCTCAAGATGGTTTTCCTTTTAACACCCTGTTATTCTGGCCATTTAATTATACTCCTTTAGGAAGTCATCTATTTTGAGTGAATATAGTTTCTTCTGAAATCTTACATTAGTTCTGTATCTCAAAGCCCAGAAGTGGAGTTCATTAGCAGGACAAGATGTTTGAGAGTCATGGCCCATCCAGGGTGGACATCCTGTTGGCTTTGCATGGCAGCAGAAGAGACATTGCTGTGAGTTTGTTCACAACATGAGATGACTCTTGTCCACTCAGTGTCTGAGCAGAGCAGAAAAACACCCAACTACTGAAGGAAGGTGGCCACCACAACCCTGTCACAGGAGTTACCTCAGGCAAACCTACTCCTTTCTTTTACAGTTGGTATTTTCCCATCCATTCAAAGAATGGCCCAAAGTGATAAGATTTCTCCAGAGCCACAAGTCTTGTCTGAAAGAGAGTGTTGGGAGGAAGAGCTGGTGTTGCAACACCTGACTTTTTGAAGAAAGGCAGCCATGACCTCTAACCACTGTTGGTGCTTGCAACCACGGCAAAGTGCATGATGAGCAGATATGGACACAGGGCATAATTAGACAGTAAAAGGAAAAAAAAAAGTTACTAAAAGCTCATTTTTTTGAAGAGTTTGTTGCTACAGACTCTGATGCTCTTGAGTTTCCTTTGAATGCAAGGACTCCTTTGAGCAGAACTACACAGCAGATGACTTAACAGTGAAAATATTCTGTAGTGCAAAGACTAGAAACTCCTGAGGTGATCCCCAGCATTTCACCCTTCCCTCCTCCTCCAGGGAGAGACCACATGAAAGAAATGAGGGACAGCTGGGACCCAAGACATGTAGGTATCTCTGAACATTTGGCTCCCATGCAGGGACACAGCCTGCAGATTACAACACGTATGACTCATTGATGGCAACGAGACTTCCAATATTCCAGCAGTATCTGATGGAAAGCTGTTTTTGGAAGAAGAGTGCCTTTGAACGTAACAAGCAAAGTTCAGCTCAGCTTTTTATTAACTTTGGCACAGTCACAAGCTTTCTCATGAAGTAAAATGGTTTTATTTATCAACCCAATCCAGATGAATAGTTTCCTTGATTATTCTTTCTGGCACCTGCAAGAAACACCACGCTATCTTAAGCTAAGATGAATGCAGGTGAAGACCAGTTGGAGCTCTCAATCACCCCCCACCCCAACAAGTTCACTCACATCTTTGTATACCCAGCACAGCTACTTTATGCCTTTCTTTCTCCCCCTCAAATTAAGACTTGATAATAAATGTGAAGAACCAAAGACCTATTGGAACATGAGACACAAGGAGGATGAAAATGAGCTAAATGACACAGAGGTTCAGAAGAAAATTGCTAATAATGGATGGACATTTATTATCAAGGAACCTTGCTGCAGGGGAGAAAAACTAACAGCTGCACCCAGGAGAAAGGGAAATTTTAACCAATTAGCTATATCATAGTAAAGCAAGTTTATTTTAATTTGATCTAATTAATAGCTCTGTTTTACTAGCTCCTGCAAACCTTAGTAGTTAGAATAAGGAGCAAGACAAAACAGATATTAGTACTTCTTTTTCAGTGACAGGCATATATTCAGTGCATTTTACATTGAAATAGTTAGAGCTAAACTGTATCACAGAGCTTAGAAAATGTACCTTTTTTTTAAAAAAAAAAGCAAGCAATCCCCAGACTATTTATTAAATATTTGTTGAGATTAAGATGCAATTAAACAGAAATGACTATCCTGGAGGGGAAAAAAAAAACAAAACAAAACAAACCCCAAGTCATTTTCTTAGTGTTTTATTATTTAAAAAAAAACCCCAAAGCACAACAATAAAACAAGAGGACACAAGATGTCCATGAACTTTAATATTAATAGAAGATTTTGATGTGGAGCTGTGAACGCCTGACTTTTACAGGACGAAGTCCCACACAGCACAGGCTTTAGTCTGTTTATGTGCAGCAGTGGATGAGGCACTGCAGAGCTCAACCCCACTGCTCCTTTCAGTTCAACACTGGATGTATGCTCTGGAAACACGATGCAGGAGAGAATTACCTTGTGTCTCATAGCCTTTCCCTGCCTCAGCCTTGCTGTTCTGAAAAGCCCAGCAGTTGAATGTCAGTGAAAATAAATTTTTTCAAACATTTTCAAAGATACCAGTACTGAACTCCACAGCTCCACAGTGATAAATCAGTTTATAGCTTGCTAGTATCATTTAAATGGCCAAGTATTTACACAAGTGTCAAAACACGATGCAGTTTTAATCTGCAAACGCTTCATGAAATTATCAGTCTGAAATAATTTACAAATACAATGGGATGATAAATAAACCTCCCTTTTACAGTCAACAGACAAATGTGATGCCATCTCATTTACTATTTATTCCAAAACTATATATGAAGTTAGATTATTACTTGATTCAGAGGTAAGAATGCCACCAGTAATACTGTAGTCTCATAAGGAGAATCTAAGTTAACATTAGATACAGCACCCCCATTCAGAATTTCTAAGACAAGGCATAATAAAAAATGTCCATTAATAAATACAGAGATTACAGCATCTAGGAAAGTGTGTATGACAGTCTCTTACCAGCAGCGCAACATTGTTCAGCTAAACTTTAAAATCTACTAGGTGCACACAAAAATAGAAAATCACAAAATTAAGCCATAGCAGGATAATTAGAGCATAAGACTTTTGCTTTTAAACCAAACTGCTTATTTTCAGGAACTAAAAAGGAAGTTGTTGTTTTTGTAAGCTTAATTTGACACTGTAAAATAATTTGTAATAGTCTAAATTTGCTTAACTATTTGTAAGCATTAACATCATAAACCTTTACTAGAAATTAGTAAGCATGTCATATTCTTTCGAATAATTGCTAAGAAAAGCTTGATCACCCAAGCACAAATAAGAAATCTTATTTTACTGACTTTACATCAACTAGAAGAATACAGTTTTTCCAAACTGTTCATATTCCCCATCAGGGGTATGTAAAACACTCTATGTAGCAGAAACTGAACCCATGTCAGTGCTGTACTATGGATAAAAATATCTTTTTTTGGCCAAACCATCGGTGCTGTGAAAGGGGATCTTAGGTATTCTTGCAAGGTATAGTCTAATGTGTTTTGAGGAAAAAGAAGTGAAAATATCTGTGAATGTGTCTGTAAAGTATTACATTCTCTCAGACAATCCTGCACGCCGAGAGGAGAGGAAGGAATATTTCATGTCAAAACGCCCCCAAAACTGGGAAGCAGTTTATTCTCTTCAGAAGACTTACTTATTTGTATTATTGAAAAAAGGTTTTTGGCAAACATCCTTAAAACATTGACTTTAGTATTATTGCTTTTTTCAACCCTATTACTGAATACAGTTATTATATATGACCTGCACAGCAAAGAGACTGTGAGATTATTTACAGGGGAGAGGAGGCAGTGAAAGGAAACGGGTATCACCAAACTCATGATTTTCTCCTTAGAAACACTGGACACAAAGGAAATAAAATCATTTTCTTTTAATGTTCTGGGAGGATTTAAATCTATGCTTTAGAAAAGAAGTAGATGCTTTTCTTCTCCTTGTGACACAGCTGTGAAGCCTAAAAAGAGAGCTTGTGCCAGTGTAGCACAAGTCTTTTCCAAACCTCTTCTCCAGCCCTCCTGTCCACGGGGCACGGTAACGCCAGACATGCTCTGATGTAAACCTTGACTCAGGAATCCATGGTGACAGAAACACTTTCACTTCCCAGGCACAGAGAAAACTCCCAGTTACAGAATGAGAAACGTTTTCTGAGCATTCAAGAGCTAACCCTGTTGTTGGGATGCTTAAATAGCTCAGTAATCAATAAGGTATGCCCTAATTATCAATTATAAACTGTGTTCACTGTTACGTCTCACACATGCACAGGTGTAATGATGCAGATGTGTGCATGTGCCTCCACCTCCAGATTTAACCTGTGTATTTCCTTTTGCAGGTTCAGAAATGTTGAAACACACTGAAAGAAGGTTTAAATAAAATAAACAACTGTAGAAATATTTATAGAATAACTAGACTGTGCAGTACGACAAACAATGAAAAGGAAGGAAATCTCTGCAATGAAATTAAATCTACATAGAAAATTGACTTAAGTTATTTTCCTCTCCACTAGAAAAGAGGCATTTATTACAAATCACTCATTAGAGTGACTGATGGTAATGTAATGCAAAAGAGAATACATAAAACCTCAGTATACACTACAGCTAGAAGCAATATGCCATTCTAAGAAACCAACACATACTAGAAAACACATTTACAAACTTGGAAATTAATTTACTGATTTGTGAAATTATTTTTTTCAAATAATTAATAAAAGACTGCTTGAATAAAAATAAGTCAATATTTTCCATAACTGAATCTAAATCCTAAGTCTAAAATTGCTACTGTTCCACAATTTGTATTAAGACTTCTATGACAATAACTAACATACTCTTCCTTGCTGTGTGATCCTTCCTCCATACCAAAGATACACACATCTTTAGTATCATTCAAGTGGAAATTTTAATGTATTTTTCCACCATTGCCAGGTTTACATTGATTGAGTTAATTGCAACAAACATTTTGATTTGTCCCCCCCCTTTTTTTTAATATTTTGACAAAACATATCAGACAAATATGTTGAATATGTATTTCTTCTAGGTATACAGAATGGTAGATAAAAGGGGGCGTGTGATTTTTTTTCCAAAATAACAAAATTTATTAATACATTAAAAAAAAATCTGTGTGTGTGTGAATAGAACTTCCAATAAGAAATCAAAAGGAAACTATCTGCTACTTATAAAAAAAATCCTGTTGAACAGCAATCCCAATTATTGTTTTTGCACAATTCCTTTTACAGTCACAACTGAGCAACTGCCAAAAAAGATATTCTTATACCCATTTTGCCTGAAAGAAGAAATTTGATGATACTATTAAAAACTTAACATGCAAAACCAAAATAAGTTTGGAAAAGCTATTAAAATGAACTTTTACCATAAGGAGATATCACCAATAAAAATAAAATTTCAACCACATTTTCTTAATTTCTCTTTCTCTTCTGTGCCACTTATTTGATAGTTAAACCATTCCTTACCGATGTTCATTCTACCCAATGTTCACTGTAGTGTTTGTAGTGGGTTCCTGACTGACTGAAGGCTGACTTCAAATTTTAGACAGCTTTAATTAATTGTTTTTTGCTTAACCTGATGTTCTGCTTTCCTCCACTGCAGCTCTTACTCTGTGCTGAAACCCTGTGAGTCGGGAGGGTTTTTCTGTACTCACAGCTGTCCTGAGCAGATCCCCACTTGCTTAATCCCCTAAAAAAAGTCAACTTTTCACACTGCTCACCTTTCTCTCCAAAACCTCCGAACAACACACTGTCCTGAAAACAATTTTCCTAAGTGAAACAAAGGAATCAGCCAACACTCAAAATCACCTTGAGACTAATTACTCACACAATTTTTCTAGTACAAATATCAGAAAATATCTAGTGCAATATCAGAAAATAAGTTCTTCAGATTCTTTCCTTTTATTCAACATTGCCCATTTTGCAACCTCTGGATTTTTGACACATATTTGCATTCCATACCCTATCAGCTGGAGCAGCTTTATAGGACTGGCTACACCTTGGTGTCTCCTTGAGTGTCACTGAATGAATAGCCAGCAGCTGTTTTTTGGAATATTAGGAAAACCAGATTTTTCATGACTCTAAAACAGAGAAAAAAGGGAAGTGGGATGTAACCTTTTGTTGTTAATCTTTGCAGTGGTGTGAACTGTGGTCTGTGCACGGGGACACAACGATCTCAGACGAACACTGCATTTTTTCCGTTTGGTTTGTTTTACTTTTAGGAAGAGGCGTACTTATGGACAAAGGTCTTGATATTTTCTTACTAGTCATCTTAAATAGCAAGCCAGTGGGACTCATTTGCTGTTCTACATGATAACTTGTAAAGCCCAAAAAATACAAGTTACAAAATATGACGATAATTTCATTCTGAAATGAGTTACACATTGGACCAAGATCATATTTAAAATAGCAATTAATTAACACCACAATATGGCAAATGTTACGCACATGTCTAACTTCACCATCATAAACTGTTTGTCTGAAAATATATGTGACAATTCATCGTAGGAAAATTAAACATCTGCATGTCTGCCTGATGAGCACTGAAAACTTTTGACATCAGCAAAATCCAGAAGAGGCTTTTTACTGAACAGAATGAGGAGCTGTATCTTATTTTCCCAAATACTTCTGACACACTGCAGGTACTCTTTGGCTAAACTACTCCTAAAAAATTGCACCTTCCAATTGCATGGTGAAGCAGGTTACAAGACACATAAAAAGCAAACTGTTTAGCAATTATCATGAATTGCTGGGGCATTCTTAGAGCAATTACAGGACTTGAATGGAGGAGTTAAAGACAAACAAGGCAGCAGAAAACCTGCATTTAACTTTGAAGTGTCAAAAGCAGGTAAAATAAAGGCCTTCAGTTTTAGGTGGAGCTCTTCTTTGCAGAGCAATTTAGCACAAACACCAGTGTAGCTCGTCTTTAAGTGCTCTTACTCTCTGACATCCTTTTAGTCTTTATTTTGATTATTTCCTTTGGCTCTGAAGAAATGGAAAAGATCAATTTTTTTTCCTAATGTTGTATCACAATATAAGCCCTTGATAGGAAAAACGCTTCCTCCAATATTGCTTAAGCATTACTTGGTCGTCATATAAATATTTTGTGCAAAACTCAGGTAGTCTAATAAGAAATACTGAAATAAGGCTACTAAGTTCATTAATAATACCACGTGTGACATCAAACCAATAAAAACTTTACCTTGTTATGAATCACTGCATTGCAAATTACAGATAAAGGAGATTGATGAGAACCTGTGAGTTTATACACTGTGAATATGTGCACATGAGAGAGGTCAACCCAGGGGTTTGTTCATCTCTGAGATGGAAGCAAAAAAACTGCAAACATTCAAGTGTATGCATTAAAAGTAAACCCTCTAAAACAGTAATTACTTATATGTATCTTGGAAGTATCTAATCAATGGTGAGAAGACAGATACTATTAATCTTCCTGCAATAAACTCAAAATATTGGACTATCAGGTAAAGTTCTTTATAATGGAAATAATAGACACAGTGAAGAGTTTTCTCCACACAGAGAAACTGCTTGGCAATTTTGACTATTGGACCCAGCAGCATTAACTACCTGAATACTGACATGGATATTGCCATCAAAACTAAAAATATGAAAAGTTGTTATCGACTCTGATTACAATAATATGCATCACAGATGCTAGCCTCCATGGAAATAAGATATACAATATAATTTATATTCACTAAAAAGTAGTAACTCTTAGATTTCAATAATGGGCTTAAAAGTCACATTTTAAAGGGCTTAGAAGTTACTTTTCTGACAGAAAAGCTACACTCTCACAAACAAAGCATTAAGACTGCAGGTAATACAAATTACACTCTTACCAACAACACAGCCAAAGCAACAGGGACCTCACATGCACCTAGAACCTCCTAATGATACAATTTGAAAGATCATAGAACTGAAGAGAACAGTTTGTTATTTCTGCACTGCAGAAACACACTATTTTCTTGGCAACTGGTACATTTCTCATCAACATTAATGCCTAGATGGCGATTAAAGCAAAGCACAAGCCTGAACAATATCCTGTATGACCCCCCGAGTGTTCAGACTCCCACATTCCCACTGAACTAGCTAAGCCCAAAAGAACTAAAGCAGATGTAGTAAAAAGATTCGTGATCTTAACAGCTCTCCAGAGATTAAACAGAAGACCCATCTGTATCAAAACTGAGTTCCTGTTGCATACAAGCCCCAGCCCCACCCTTTGCCCGGCAAAACCAGACCAACACTTTTCTGAAATTCTACGTTACTATGGCCAGAAGAAACGAGGATTTATATTTAACTTATTCCAAATAATTGCTGCAAGAAGGCCAAGATTTTGTATATAATAATCTTTCTGTACCTAGAGAGGCAGCCAAACCACACTGAGTTGTTTTCAATTAAATTCTGGACAAAACGCTGCAGCATAAACACACAAGTCTACAACCAGTAAAGGTTTCCACGACCATACATCTATTTCTGGTTATTTTGTTGAGCACATCACATCAAATCAATTTGTTTATGGCTATAGGGCACAGGTCGCTGGCAGGCAGTGAAACAGCAGCTCAATGTCACATCTAATTAGTAGAACCAAGACAACAGCACACCTAGAAACCAGATTTTCATTCTGTTACTGACAACCATCACTTATAAAAACTGCCACAACTATTAAACTGAAAATATCTTTACACCAACTCAAATACTGACAATTCACTTTGCAAAAAAAAATCAATACCCAGCTCTATCTCCTCTGCACTTGAAAAATAATCCAGATTGTTTTTTAATACACATAAAGATCAATTCCCAATAGATTCAAAGAATGATTTAGAAACAGAACGTTAGCTGTAAATTGGAATCCACATACCAGCCAGCTTTGCAAGCGAGCTTCTAAAAACGCTTCATGAAAATCCAAACATCTGAACTTTTCACAGGAGGGATCTTTGTCTGCAGTGTTCTCTCCACACAATCGTGACCATAACTGCCTAATAAAAAGTAGGATTTCCTTTCCCTATAGTCAGCTATCTGAATGACAGGAAAACAATTTGTGTAACTACGTCTTCTCCAGAAACCAATCTCAGATCTCAAACCACTAACACTAAAGCATGTAAAAGAGCTAAAAAGAAATATTCTTCCAGAAACATCTTATTAGGAGTAAACCCAAAAAAAGTCACAAGAGAAGCAGAACACTACCCATAGTGGAAGTAAAAGTTCATTCCTTCTGACCTTTATTTTTTTCAGTATCGTCTGGCTCAGGGAAGTAATAGATACCATCTCCTCATCTCCCTTTGTAAGGTAAGTGAAAGAATGAATAGGAAATTATGTCAAGCTTAAAAACTTCTTTTACTTCAGCACTCACTATAACTTCATACACTCTGGTTTTATGCTCTATTATTTTTAAATTAGCAACATATTTTATTGATAGTTGGTGAAATATATATGAAAAATACCCATGGGATTTCATAAAGCAACATGTTTCTACTTCCCTTTTCACCTTCTCTCTCCTGTCACCAGAAACCCAGCTTGCTTGGGACTGTGACCAATTAGCTCTTCCAAAGAATTCAGAACTCACTCATTAAATTGAAAATTGAACAATGGATTAGTCAATACTGTACAAGGCTTGAGAAATAAATCTAACTTAAAAAAAAAAATCATACCGAAGAAGGTAGGAATAATTCAGCTTAATAATTTTAATGACCCTTATTATAAAAGAAAAAGAAAATAGCATCCAACAAGCTGATGAAAATTTATGAAGTAATTTGAATACTTGCTTCAGACCACAGAACTATACTTTTTTGATCATCACAGTAAGGACATTGGTGAAACAGCCCAAAAAAGGCATCATTCATAAATGGCACATTCAATACTAAGTATTCAAAAGTCTGAGGTTTCTCTTTTAAAGTGATACTTGTAAAAATATTTCCTTTGAAAAACTACAGGCTTAAGACATTAGGACTCTATAGAAAAAAACAATGTGCAATGTGATGAATGATGAAATACCTTACAGTAAAAAGAAGAGTAAACCCAACAAAATTCCCAATAGCAAAGCTTCAGGATACAAAACTACAAATTTAATCATCAGCTTGCTCCCAACATTACACAGCCACTTTCCTCCCACTACAGTTCAATATTTTTTATAACTTCTACAACATACTAAAAAAACCTAACAGGAAAATTATATTTAGTCAGGGTTTAGGAGGAAAAGAAATAAAGGGGTAAAAAGACTGCGTATATAGAGATGGAAAGGGAAAGGACATTGGAGATGGAAAAAAAAATCAGATCTGGACTGGAAAATTGCAGTTTGTAAATCCATGGCTGCACTATGATAGCAAAACACTTCTGATTTTCCCATTCCCATGACCTCTGATTTATAAAACTTAATTAATTCACAGCAACTACCAATAAACCAATGTATTTAACTTAAAATTGATAATTTTCAATTATTTGTGTACAGTGTTACATTTTGGTAGAGACATCCATGCATATATTCCAATATATTAAGAAACCAATTGCCTTTTTTGCATGAAAAAGGAAAAAAAAAAGACAACTTGGGAGCTAAGACAGAAAAATTATCAATGCCCTATTTTTTTACTTAGGACTTCTACCAAAAGAAAACCATAATGAATAAATGTGTGTTCATCATGCACAGCTTGCCCATCTTCATGAACTCCTGAAGCCCACAAAACCAGCCTGTGACTTACATACTTTCATAACATTTGATCAAGAGCATTGCTAAATAATTAAACCTCAGGTAAACCTACACTATTAAGTCAGACAAACATCAAAATTAACTGTCATTTAGATGCTTTCAGCAGAAGCAGCATTTGATTTTTTGCCATTTTCATACAAGACACATTTCTAACAGTATTTTGCATAGAAAGCAGTCCAAGGTTAAAAATGGCATGCAAGGATCATAATCTGAATATAATGACAACATCAACTAGTGAGTTGTTAATAATTATTGAAAGAGCTGTGTTTTCATTACACAGAGAGTGAAGTGCCTGCTACCATGGAGAATATCAGCTTCTTTTGCAGGCCCTCCTCCAGGGCAGCTGCCAGAGCTGTGGCCACAGGGGTAAACGCAGCCCTGATAGGGACAAGTGGCAAGAGTGGCAACATCCACCCACGCCCAAAGGTGAGTGGAGAGGTCCGGGTGGTCCCACAGCCACCCCAGCACCCTTAGACCCCATGGCAGCAGGACCCTCCTGGCAGCCAGGCTGCCCTGCTGGGGAGGTGTCCCTTTGTGGGGGGACCTGACACCCAGCTCACCCCATGGAAACCCTGAGTTTTTCACCTGGGCTTGCTGCAGCTCTCTGAAAAGCACCCACCGAGTTCCATAACCCAACATCTTTTTATTTCCCTTCCCTGCTTCACTCCTCTGCCACCAGAAACCCAGCTTGCTTGGGACTGTGGCCAATTACCTTCCCCAAAGAATTCACAACTCACTTATTTCATTGAAAATTGAACAAAGAATTTGTCAACACCATACAATGCATGAGAAATAAATACAACTTTAAAAAACTCACACAATTAGCAAAGCTCTGAGGACGCAGGGCCAACAAGACTAACGAGGACTAGAGCCAAGCTAGGCCACCTTCTTGGTTTAAGTCTCTGCCTGGGTAAACAACTTTTTTCCAACAGAAGTTCAAACTCTATTATACAAATAACTGTGCTTTCTTAAGAAAAAAAAAAAAAAAAAAAAAGCATTGTACAGGTAGACAGACACTCAAGTATCAAGGAAGGAGACATAGCTAAATTAATACAAAGATGAGATTTTTTGAATGAGCAATGAGACACTTTGAAATGTGTATCAAAGTTATGCCTCCAGATTTCAGTGACACTCAGTTAACATACCAACCTTAAAGCAGCATGGTTAAAATATGATTTTCTGAAATTCTTAAATAACAAAAAATTGCAGTACTAACAATAACAAAATAAAAAAAAAAAATCGATACATTAGGTAAGACCTCTAGCCAACATTCATATCACAGAGTATTAAAATGGGAGCACTACTCAAAAAAAGGAACTAAAGATATGCTGGGGAAGAGGTGAAGTGATAGAAACTCAAAAAAAGCTTGTCTGCATCTACAGTGCACTCCTGCACATTTTGCATATCAGCCACACTCTCTCTCTTACAGAAGGCATTGCTTTAAAGTATTTCTGACCAACCGATAGTTACTGGCTGCCTGCTCATTCAGCATTCTCAACTGCTATTCCTTCCTTACTAAATGCTATGTAGAAATGCATGATACCTATAGATTCATAAAAAGATGACTGCACACTTCAAGTTCATGACTTATTTGCAAAATTTTCACTTTTCAGTAACGACAAATTAACCACTGCTCTCCTATTCTGGGTTTATGCTGCTGCCTCAAGAGAAATTCCACTTAAAATAAAATTCAATTTGTTCTATTGACAGTAGAAATTTATACTCCTGCACTTTGCATTTGTCAATACATAACACTTGAAGCTTACCTAGTAATCTGTAGAACTGCTAGACACCAGTCATCAGGAAAGCACATAGCAAGAAAAAAAGAATCCAGCTTGCAAAAGGAAGAAGAATCTCTTTCAGAAGCTGGTTGGTGAAATTACTCCCCAGTAAAATGCAAAAATAAAAATAAGAAAGATTGCCAAGTTTCAACATCAAAGATTTATTTATGAGATAGACAGAAGAGAAGAAAGACAAAAGAATTTGCTTGTACCTCTCCCATTCTACCACTGCTTTGCTGAAAAGGAGGCCCAGGATAAAATCTGTCAAGACCCACACAGCATCTTTCCCTTTGGAGTTCTTCCTGCAGCCACAGCAGCATTCCTTGAGTCTTTTCTATTGTAGATTTAAAATACGTACCTCAGCATTTGAAGAGTTATACACCAGGCTGAGGATTTGGAAAAATAAAAAAAAACACCCTTTGCTCCACTAAATTATTTCTGAATGTGCAGGAAAGTGTGTATTGTATCCAGGACACATTTCCAGTGCCTTTATAAGTTACTACTTCCATCTGTTAAAACAAATTCAGAAATAAAACTAATCTCTGTAGAAGTAAATTTTTTCTTCTTAGTGAGAGTCAGGTTCTTAATTTTCTGGTAGATCTCATTTATTTTCATTACAACTACTAGATATGAGGGAATATTGTTTTAATGACCTGTCATAAAATCTGTTCCTCCTAGCAGCTATTTTTAAAGCTCGGGAATTAATTACAACTCTTGGTTACCTCAATCATATGCAACCAAGACTTTTGGTTCCCCAGCCACTGCTACATGTCAGTTGGCAAGAATCTGAATGCCTCTGCTCATAACAGCAGCCAAGAGTTTGCTCCTAGTTATTACAAACATTTTTAGAATACTTCCTATTTCAGCTTCTCTTCCAATAGTGAAAGCTTCAAGAACTCCAGTGGAAATACAAACGTTTATCAAGACTGGCAAAAAACTTGTTTAAAAAAATGAAACATTTTCTCAAATATTGTTTTGCAAGGAGTAAAGATCCAACATAGATGTTCCCATGTTTGGGCTAAACACCCATTGTAGTCAAAATGAAGAAGTTTAATATTACTTTCTCTCTCCAGCAGGTCTGTACCTCAGATGTAATCTTGATGCAATTTAATTAAGAGTATTTAGGCTAAAACTACTTCCAGCCTGGACTAACTGTGACACAAAGAAAGTTTATTCCATCCGAAGCCATCCCTACAGATATGTTCTTAGGCTAATCTGAAGACTAAATTAGTCCTTTTGTGAATTATTTTTATTTAACTAGTTGAAATGAGATAGCTCTGCTGCCCTCCCCTCCCTGTGTAACAGCATAGTGTGTCACATACAAAAGCAAAAGTGAAAACACACTTTGAAGAAAAAAGACTCTTTTATCAAGGAGCACTGCCTGGCCGTGCTCAGGAAGAGGGTCTGAGCCAGCTTGGCACTGACCTGGCTGGAGCTGGGACCAGATTACTTCCAGAGGTCCCTTCCATTCTAAATTACTGACTCGACTCAGATACCTTGTCCAGATACCATTTTAATCTTGTTTTGGACTACATATATATTTATAAAGAAATGCTTGGAATCAAGCCAATTTTTCTGCTGCACGTTTCTGATCGTACAACCACTCCTGGGAGTTTCTCCAACCTGTAACTAACATACATTAATCAGGCACTTTAAAGATTCCGCACTAGCCAAATATTCACAGCTACTCTACTCCCATGAGCTGACTTTGCTGGTAGTGTCATTCTTGTCCTACTTCCTCTGCTCTCTGTTTATGCAGCAGAAGTGGTGCAGGCATTTATCACTGCTCATGGTCTCTTGCACCAAGCTGACAGTCACTGTTTGCTGCTCCTTGCTGCTCAGCACAGGCACAGCTTCTTAGTCCAGGCCAGCCGTGTGCTCTTGAGGCAGAGCTGCCCATGGTCCTCACCTCCTGTGCTTTGATTTGCATTAGAAAGTGCTCCTGCTCCTGGAACACACCAAGTGCATTCCCTGCAGAGGAAGCTAATGCTAATCCTGCCGTGAGTATTCCAGGAGCAGAGCCCTGCGAGGCCTCCAGGACTGCAGCTGGAACGGCTGCCCCCAGCCCCGAGGCCGTCCCGGCTCTAACAGGGGCGGCCTAAGCACCCTTCTGTCCTCTCTGCTTGCAAAATGCACATCCGTCTTCCAAGCTTTCTTTATTTTATTTATATGGACATGTCCATAGAGAGAACTTGATCTACAGTCTATACACAAGTCTCGAACCCAGAAATAGACTAATTGCCACATTGGTTGTTTCATAGTCCCCAAGAAGAGACTATACAGCTCAAACAGAATTGGACTCCACATTTCCCAGAAATACCATGTGACTGAACAGCAGTTTGTGACTTCAGAAAGTTACTTGATGTACACTTAACTAGTCCAATGAAATCCTACTGTAAATATGCATCTGATTTAAACCAGTGGAAATCACTGGTTTGAAAGGGGAAATTTACAGTGGAGATGAACCACGTTTGTTTGCATTAGAAGTTCTGAACACTGTAATCCTATGCTCCCTTCACATGTAGCTCACATTGTTATGTAAAGTGATTGTTTTCAGTTTACAAGCTGCTGTACAGACTATTCCTGATATATTCCCACAGATGTGTGATTTAACTACTGTGGAACCTAGAAACAGATTTCTGCAATTGCTCTCTAAACATCAACTTTGTTATTTCTTGACTCTGCTGATGAACTCCAGGTGAGTCAATTCCAGTTTCTCAAGGGTCACTTATTGTATTTGCAAGTATCTACATTTTTTTGAATGCACAGTCAACTTGTTATCCATCAGACTTCCATATATATTCAACTGAAGTAGAGCCACTGATGTCTTTCATTATATATAAATATTTATTAAGTGCATGTATTTATATATATGCACAACATACATAAAAAGTGCATATGCATATTTATAATATATATGCTTTTAGATCGCTTTTATAATTAAAAAAACCCGAACAAACAAAACACAAAAAATATTTCTGCATATCTGCCTCAGGTTTCTGAGGAATTAGGCTTCTTTTTTTCCTTCAGCCAAGGAAAAGCTTCAATTAACATCAAATGGATCTGAGGGTGCCATGATCTGAGGGAGACATGATATTTATTCCAAACTAAGCATCTCAAAATGGAAAGGGATGACGGAAGTATAGATCTGAACATACTGACTTTTGGTAAAAGTATCTGTGAAGACACTCATAGCTCATAATTCTATTTATCTCACCCAAACTCTGACAGAGACAGCCTTTTACCAGATTGCATTAAGGGAAATGCTCCATTTCCTAATGATGATTTACTCCTGATCACTTCTGATCTGCAGGTGGCCCTTGCAGAGCATCACTCTGCTCCCTCTAACCTCAATACACCAGGTGACCTTTTAGTCATTTCATTTGTATGACGGGAATTGGCAATTCCAGGTTTGATCCCCAAGGCTCTTCCAGGACAATTGCTGCACTGCCCACTCACATTATTCTCTTACTGCTCTCTGCCATCATTACAGAGCTCTGGGAGAACATGCACTGCACTTGTCTGAGGAAATTTTTGCTTATACATTTTTTTTAAATTATGGAAACCATTTTTAAGATACTTGGTTACCATCAAGAATCACTTATCTTGCACTGATAATTATCTTAATATTCACTTTTGCCTACAAAGTGAGATTCCACTCCTGCTATTCTACAGACACAGAACAGCCACAGTAACTCATAGTGCAGTAACCACTGAGAATTGTAACAATAATATAAATACACCACTGTTCTCATTCACTCTGTGTGGCCTCTATGTGTTGAGCTCTACCAGACCTAGAAGAGACTTGTAACACTGAGACAAGCACCTAATTTCTGGTTCAACTGGTGACTGAAGAGAAAGAAAGAAAAGATAAACAGTCTATTTGAAATAATGTTCAGTTAAATAATCACATTCTAGGAAGGCAAGATGTGACACATGTAACAACACTGCATTACCTTGAGTCCAAGAATCTGAACTGCTTAAAGCATTTGACTTCATAAAAATAGTTACAATACATTAGACTGTACTCAGAATAAGGAATTCCTCCCACAAAATTAAAGGCTTTCTTTGCAGTCACTCAGTACATTTTATGCCTGTATTTTGACACTTGAACCACAAAATTTAAAATGACTAGACATCAACTAACTATTTGTGGTGTATGAAAATTCATTTCTATCCCATTGAAGGGCATCAGATACCTATGTTAAAGAATAGTAGGTTTATTAGTTAAATAATTAATATAAATAATTATTTAATAGCTATTAATTAAGGATATTTTTCAAAATCTCCATTCCAAATTCCTTCCTGGCATGCAACCTGATGATGCTTTTGTTTAAGCTAATGTAATTGTTAATTTAGCCAGTGTAAACAAAAAAAGAAGCAGAACTAAGCAGCTGAGATTTCTTGTATGGTCTTCCCAGTAGTTATTAATGCACTCCCAAGTCTATAAACAGGTGAGATATTTATACTTGGAAGCAAGGACAGTATCAGATTCCTGAAGGGCAGAAGTTAAACATCAGCTGATCTGTGACAACTACAAGCACTTGCCTATCCTTTGACAATCTGCTGAAACTCCAGTGTAATTTTCCTTAACTGCAAGATGAACTTCCAGGTGATGAACTGCTTGTGGCAGTAACGCTCAGGCAAGTTCCCACTGAGCACCTCGCAGTCAGAAAAGAACAACTCTGCAACTCTGTCATGTCAAACCTGCACACATCTCACACAGGTTTTGGAAGATGACTGGTTTTAGGAGAGTTTGTGAGCACCAAGTGCCAGTACCTTGCTATTTCTTAACAATTATTTTTACTCACAGCCACAGACCCTTTTTCCACAACTTTTTACCCACTCCCGGGGTTTCTCTCTGGAAAATGTTTCTGTTCAGTAATTACATATTCAAGCACAGACTCCCCTTCATTATTTTGGGATACATAACTGTTCACCAATGGAAGGAAAACAGCTGTCAACCTGCCCAACTTGATGAGGTCTTGATTTGGTAAGGAAACATTGCAACACCACTAAAATCCAGAGAGATGAGTAAATTAGCTCCAGTCCAGTTACTACCTCCTAAGGAAGAACAGATCCCAGCCTCTCAATCCGAAAAGAAAAAAACTTGTGTTAGGAAAAGGCTAACTATTATAAGGTTATCAGAGAAAATATATTTTTAAAGTAAAGTGGAGGGCTGAAGAGGAAAACAAACCACAAACCAATGAGAATAGAACCACCTTATTTTTCCAAAGGTGGCTGAAGATATCTGTGTTTATGTAAGTCCCTCCCCTTCCACTTCAGCCATGAGAGGCCGCTCCAACCCAAGCTGCCAGCTCATCTGGCCATGCAGCCTTGCAGTAGGATGTAACAAAATAATTGAAAAAGTCACTCCAGAAATACTGAATAACCCAGGAACCACTTTGTGTACTCTGGTCAGTAAAACACTGTTATCTCTCTTACAATAAGCCATACTGTTTATACAAACGAAGTTAGCTTTCATGCATCAGCCATCTATTTATTTAGCAAGATCAGCTACCACTGTAAATCAGTTTCTCTGCAAATGAGAAAGACAGCTGCTGTAAAACCTACTTAGAACTCTTTACTGCATTCAGTATTTGGATCTGTTGCAGAACAGGCAACAAGAATAGGGAAACAAAAAAAAGAGACACCAGCACCACATCTGGTGACACTCTCTGAAACAATCTTCACTTTTACAAGCATTTCTAAGGAAAAGGTATAATTTACTGTTTACTTAATAGTTACATATCTTTAAATACAAAGCAGTACATTAAAAAGTATGACAAGGAAAGCTTACAATTGACAGCCAAACTGGGTACTATCAGGATGATACATAAAATAGTCAACTGAAGGGTAACTCATAGAATCTGTACTAGAGGTTGGCTATTCTATGAGTAAAAACACAGCAAAAATGAGTTTCTTTTCATATCTGCTCTGTAAAAAGTACTTAAAGAACAGAACTAATCCTGAGTAAGCCCGAAGTTTCATGTAACTTTTGTCCTAGAACAGTCATACAGAAAAGACTTACTAAAGACAATTTACCCAACATAACCAACTAAAAGGCTGGAGCCTCTTTCATGACTCTGTGATGAATCAGGAGGTCACTGCCATGTTTTCAGAGGTCAACACCTTGCAAAATATCAGCTTGGAAGACCTCAGCTGGATACAGTATCACCAATGGCGTCTGCAATACAACTTGGCTATAAAAATCTAATGGAGATTTCAACTGGAATTAGGTGGCTTCAAATCAAAATTATTTCACTATACAAGACAAGTATCTGGTTGCAGAAGAACTCCTCCTAAATCCACGGACCATGAATTAGCCTTGTTGGCAGCTCTCAAAGGAAGAGCAGGGGATGGGGAAGTGCAAGAACACAGAGAGCACTAAGCACTACTCAGCACAGCTTCTTCTCACTCAAGTTATTTTATCCATTAATCTTTTCATCTGCTATTTTAAATTTGAGACTCAGCAAGTCAGATTCGTTGCAAGCAGCCAATGTCTGTAGCACTCCAGGGAAAATCACAATGTCAAATTTGGACATAGGGAGAAAAAGGTGCAGGGAAGGGAAGCCCCAGACTTGGATGCACATGCTACATTTAGTACTGTCTGCTGCCAAATGCCAGAGTGGAGCAAGCTCTACTTTCTGCCTGCCCCAGCAAGGGTGTTCATGTTCAGGATACAGCACAGCTTCTGATGAGCAGGTAAAAAGTTCCAGGTCAGGCTGTGACTGGAATAAAGGCATTGGGTTCTAAAGAGCTATCTGAATATACACTGAAATAAACCCCTCTGTCAGTGGGGTTCTGGTGGGGGTTTTTTAATGCTCATATTCAACAGTCTCTAAGCAAAAAAGAACTACAGTGCATTTTCACAGAATGTTGTTCATTAAATCACAGTAAAGCTTTCTGAAGCCCCAAGTCAAAGAGCTTAAATGTTTAGGATGAGACTGAAAAAATCCTGATGGCCTTCAAGTTTATTTGAAAGACAGATTACAGAATATTATGTAAGGCACAAATCTCAGAACTATTCCCCATTGTATTTACAAATATTACCAAGTTTTACAAGATCATGAATTTTCATAAAAAGTGACATTTTCAAAAAGCTTTTCTTGCTTTAATCCTCCTTCTTTCTTTTGATAGGATTAAATGCTGAAATGGCAGGCTGTTAAATAAGCACAGTGAAATGCCAACTGTGAGGCATTTAACTCCATGTATTCACAAATTAACATTTCACAGTTGCTTTACATTTTGACATTATAGTTTAGTACCTTCAGGCAACTCATTTCAGAAGGTGCTGGATTTGATTTACATTATTTTTCATTTTAGATTCATATGTTATGGTACTGGAATACCTTGAAGTTTCCCTTAATCCCTGATAAAGGAAATTTAGTTTTATGAAAAGCTGAGAAATATTGCTCTTTTTTTTATAGCGCAAGATTGAAAGATGGTGTTATAGGTCCTGCCCTTGAGTTACTTCAGTGCTGATCATAATGTTCAGAATGAACTGGAGAAAACATCAAGCAGTATACAGAAAAAAGCACTGGGTGCTTATCTTAATTCTTTAATTCTTTCTATTATTAGATTACTTCAGGAGATATTTGTGTGCTTCTGAGACAATTGCTGCAAGAGTGAATCCTGTGGGCTACCAGATGTGGCATTTTAGATGGACATTTTTACTTTGCAGAATGTGAAATGCAGTTTCAGTATTGCTAAAGTTAATATTTATAGAAGGGATTTCAAAAAAATCATAATGAAAAACCCTACCAACAATAAAAAAGCCAAAATACTTACTGCCTGTAGAAATAAGAAAATGTGGAGAAATACGAACCTGTGCCTATTCTTACAGTACCACCTCAGAACATAGTTGACACCAGAGTTAAAAGGTGTGTTCCCTCTTTTTTTTTCCTTGGGTTGTGAAACTTATTTCATGATGAGTGATGTTTCTCTTGGGCTCCTGAATTACTATAAAAAAGACCTTAAGAGAAAACTTGGAACAGATACATTTTTGGTGTGCAGTGGCAAACCTCTCCCCATTACTTTGGATTCTTATAACCAATAAAAATCACAAACCATTTACAGTTTACATAGGTTTTCTGGGTATAAGACTATCAGAAGATGCCAAACTCTTTGCAATAGTTTCTAATTTCTAGAAAACTACTTTATCAGAACAATCAGTATGTAGATAAAAGAAACATGACTACAAAGATTTGCAGAGCAGTTAATAAGAAACAAGATTCTCACTGCAATACAGCTGCACTTCTGAGTCTTCTTCTCTGCAGAGGGGGATTCAGAGAAAAGCACCAGCTTTATCTACAGAGCAGTCGAGGCACTGCAGTCAATGCACAGGGTACTTACAAAGCTCCCTCAGGTCTCTGCTACTCATACTTCAAGTTCATCTCCATGCCCATTCTTCTGCCACTTCTAAAGAAAGCAGACTATATTCTCCTTTTATACGTAAATTTTGATTTTTTGCTGAAAAATCATGCTGTTCTTTCACAATACTACACAAGAAGTGCTGGCACTGGTAAAGTCACAGCAAGAGTCTCACCAAGGGTAGAGAGGCCCAGGGTTCATTCACTCTGAAGAGATGTGCTCCAAAGGAAAATAGAACAACTCTTTTTGTTTGCAGAAATCAACCTGGTACTGCTGACTGGCAGTCCAGTGGACATAACCATCCACATTTAGGACATAGCCTCCACTTCATACTTACAAGCATGTATCTCATTATTTAGAGATATCTCATTGTTTAACCATAGATATTTAACCATTTAACCATGTCTGGCAATCCAGTGCTGCTAATGCTAATTACTGCATCCTAGCCACACATAATTTTTACATAGCAATGCACTGATTAACGTTAATTCCAGCAGCATGTACTATTAATTAAGGTATTTAAGGATATTTACATGTTTCACATGGGAATGTGCCAAATCATTCTCTGAAGTCTTACTCGTGTTTCAGATTTGACAAACATAAGCCTGAGACACCTTTGTATTGTAACAGACACTTCAATAATGCTCCAATATATTCAATAACACAGCATCTTTTTTTCAAAATCAATTGTGACATCTACTAATGTTCCATAAATTCTGGGATCAGATTAAAGTCTTGCCAAAATTCATTACAAAGTATTAAACCTGTCTAATCTTTTATCACTACTACTAACACAATAAAAAGAATGAAAATGTCAGGAAGTGTTGAAAGTTATGAGAATTTTCCTAAGGAACGTTGTAGAACATAGTCTGAATCAGGGGATGTATTGTCATGCCTTTGTGAGGCTTGTATAAATTAGACCCTGTTAAACCAGAATGTACCTTTTAACTTTTCACTTCAACTTTGTCTGCTATTTCTCCTTCGTAGTTTCTGAAGTTGTTATTCATTCTAACTTCATCTCGAGTAAGTATTGCACAAGAGAGCATTAAAATGAGGATTTCATATTAGAAAGATATTAAGTATTGCCATCAGCTGCCTCATGGTTAATATTGCATTAGGGCTAATAATCACAACTAAGGATAGAAGTAAACTTTTTGTTTGGAAAAATAACACAATTTTTTCATTATAACTTACTATTTAACTACTCACACAGTAAATATTTCTGAAAAGAACAAACTAAGTTCCAGTGCTAAATGTGTAAGCAACACTTCCTATTTTGTTGAGGACCTTTGAAATACTCTTACCACTCAGTGAGATGTCCTAACATTTTGTAATTTAGCTTGCACATTTAACTGGATTTCCTAAGGAAAAGAGATTTCCATGGTTTTGCTACATCTGTTGAATACAAATTGAGAACCAAAAAGTAGTTCTGCAAGTTGCTAACTTTCAGTTTCCATTTGTCCCATATCAAGACTTTCAAAAGCAGGATTTTTAACCAGGCCACCATTCCAGGGGCCTCAGGTTCAAGGTGGTTGGGCACAGTGAATTCTCCAGTGCCAGCTGAGCTCGAGATGCAGCAGTGTTTGAACACACTGAATGAAGGACTGCCTGCAGCACAGATGCACAGAAGACCCTCCGTACATTGCGGGCCAGCATTCCAAAAACTTAGGACATTTTGTAAAACTGCCATTTCATTTAAAAACCTGCCATTTCACTTTAGATACTGACACACAAGATGAGTTTTTGAGAGTCTTTCTGTGAGTACTTTTCCATCGTTTTAAAAGAAGCCATTCCACCCTCACTCGTTTTCTCCTACTGCCACCTGCTGTCACAAACACATCAGTGCCACAGTGTCTGCGGAGCGCTTTTCCTTTCCTCTTCTGTTGTCAGAGTGTAAAAGAAAGTGTTGAACACTGCTGCTCAACCTCTAAAAACAATCACGTGCTAATTTGTCTAGAGGAGTGTAAATCAATGCATTGCCACCTTCACTGCCAGAGCACCAACCCTGCAGACCTGTGCATGTTTTCATACACAGCTGTTGCTCACCCATACTCCCTTTTTGGCAAAACATAATACATGGTAAGCTGAAAACAAGTATCACAAGGATTTTAGACCCAATGCAAAGTGGAATTTAATGGTGGAAAACTGAATAAGATGTTGAAATTCTGGATTCTTGCTGCTCCAGTGGAAAATGACGTTGGTCTCCAAACAGAACTCCAGTCAGATGTAACAAAGGCACAGGCTTAAGTTAGTGGCACTCAGCAGAGGGTAAAATGCAGGACAGGGATTTTTGTTCCAGTGATTTCTTTACATGAAACCAACTGTTAACATGAAGTCTTTTTAAAGCTTTGGAGGGGTTTTCTTGAATAAGCACACTACTTATTGCTCAGCACAAGCCCAATTCAATTTGATTACTAACACAATATCCCTCTAATGTAAAACTGAAAAGCTCTTTCACACATCACACCTCTTCTTTGAAGAAATAGAAAAAGGTCATTCTCACTGTCACACACACAAAAAAGGCAGGCAATCTGTAGGCTGTATGCTGCTAAACTCCTGCTATTAAGTGCAATAATTAGTAAAACACTACCTTACAATACTGGCCAGGCAAAGACAGATGAATCTTACTCACTGCTTTCTAAACACTGCCCCACCCAAATATAACAGGACTATAAAATGTGTATTTTCCACTATTTGTTTTAATGCAGCTGGACAGCTGGCAGTATATTCAAACCAGGTACAGTTTCAAGCACAGTTGAGAACTGAACACGATGTTATCCATTCATGGTAATTTGCCAGTGGACTAAAGTAAATAACTGGTCTGCTATGGTTTGGGTTTGTTTTTTTGTGTTCTATCATCCATTTGATTGCCTAAAGACACACTAGACAATGTATCAAGAGCATAAGACAAACTGCAATATGCAAAGATGACACCCTTTTTTTTTTTACCGTTTTAATAGAACTTCTTGATTTTTCTTCCCAAACATTACTGCTCAGCTCCATTGTGCAATGAACATTTGTTTCTCTTTCATAGGATCCAAACATCAGTAACCTGAAATAGAAAAGCTTACGGTAAGAACTGTAAACCATTACATTTATCCCAGTTATCACATTAAACTCCCTATTCTTCATCTATACACTGTTATTACCAATGTGTATATGTAGAAGTCCAGAGAGAACAGATTGCACAGGCACAGCCTTACACCAAAGGAAAGACACTGCCACCCTCTAGTGGAAGAAATCAAAAAATATAAAATATAAGAGAATTTTTAGCTAAGGGGTTTTTTGAGTTGGCTTTTTTTCCTACAGTGTTTTCCTTTCTTTTTTTTTTT